>BCLH01001340.1:3788-42055 GCA_001602315.1 Zoysia pacifica
CATGAAGATATTTGTTGTACTCTTTTTTCTTGGTGTGTTCTTCTGAAGTATTATCAAATTAGATTTTTAATGAGACAACAAATTGCAAATGTAATTCGATAGCAATGTACTCTTTTTCTTATTCCTTTTTTCATTTGATGTTTGGAAGGAGTTTTTAATGAGGCATGTGCACATCGCAACATATTCTTGAAGAATAAGCATGAAACATTTGAAAAATTTTTTGGACTCAGGGGGAGATCCTGATGATCATAAACTTCAAGATCTCGAAGACGTTGTTGTACTCTTTTCCTTAGTGAGTTTTCCTGATGTTTCTCACATAAGATATTTAATGAAGCAACAAATACAATACATTAAACGACAACCATATACTCTTTTTCCATATTTTTCCCACTGTTTTTTTAATTTTTAACTAGACATGAGTTGATCGTGGTATTCACCCAAATGGGAGTGTTAAGAATCCCTTAGTGGATCTAATGGGCTCATACCAAAGGGAATATAGACCATGTCAAAGGTCATGGAGGCTCTATATATAGAGACTCTTGTACTCATATGAGAAGTGGTGAGGCATGAGAAAGAAGTCAGAAGCTCCGCATATATCTGTGTTCATATGTCTTATCTCTAGGATACCGAGAAAGGGAATGATTCTACGACATCTCCTCACGCCTTGGGATCGGTATGGGAAATCGATCCTGACGGATCTATAGCACAGCTACAACGGTTGGTGTAGCAGACGGCGAAGTGAACTTGTTCACGTCACACAATCTCATGGGCAGAGGCACGGGATGCCATTTGAACAAGATTAGGGCGTGTTTATTTGGGTCAGTATTTCGGTTGGAAAAGCAGAAGCCCAAAAAACAGCATGGTTTTCAATCTTGAATTTTCAAAAGCACCCGTAGGAAAGCCTAAAATTAACATTAGCTGCAAAGCATGGTGTTGACACCGAAATTGGGTCCGGGCCAACGCACCGCTCGCACGTCAGTGTGCGGGAACACCGGTGTTTCTCCAATGTCGGATTTGGGCAGCACCTAGACAATCGCGCCTCGGGAGGGACCCTATCGGAGGAGGATTGTATTAGGGGTGATCCGGGCTCGGTAAGGTCAGCCAGATCGTCTCAGTCGTCGCTGGGACGAAGAAAGAACAGCACGAGGGTCGAGTAAGGGGATTAAAGTTTGGAGAAGAACAAAAATGTAAAAGCAAACTATAGGTTCGATTGGGATACCCTCAGCCATTGGCCTCTATTTTATAGAGGTGAGATGGTCTTATCCCGCAGGGCAACAGATCTAAATTGAAATTGATCTGCTAAAAACTTCCCTAAACCGACACCACCGGAGTCTCCGAATAGAGCATTGGAGTGTCTGCGTGTAAATTCAGGAACCCGAGAGGTCTTATCGGACAGTTCGGCATAATGCCGGATGCTCCGGTGGGCTCTTTGCCCCAACCCGAGATGGCTTGCCCGATAGTGCGGTATGTTGCGGATGCTCCGGTGGGCCAAAAACCCAAACCCGAGAGAGCCTACCAGACAGTCCGGTGTGATGCCGGACACTCTGGTGCCGAGCACTCTGGTGGACCAAGTACCCGAACCCGAGAGGGCTTATCGGACACTCCGGCAGTATACCGAACACTCTGGTGACTCTGATTTTTGGGTGTCAACGTATGCCCTCTGTTTTTGGTAAAGTTCTTGGACCATAAAACATATCCTCCCGACTCATCAGCCATTGTACTGTTCTTGGCAACGATATCCTTCATATCGGCCATTTTTTGCTTTTACGCTTCTTGCCATTCAGTTGGATGATACTTTTCAAGTACCGGCCGTTAAGGGACCTAGGTAATGATTATCCTCAAATATCTTTTAATATGTATGCATTCCCTGCAATGACTCTTACCACTCTATATGGCTCTTCCCAACTAGGAGACTATTTCTCAAATTTGTTGCTTCTTGAGCCTATGGGTAGAATAGTTTTTCACACTAATTCGCACACCTGAAAAGTTTTAACCTTTACCTTCTTGTTTAAGCCCTAGCAACTCTCATCTTATCTTTCTCAATTTCTCTCAAGCACTCAAACACTTATCGATGACTTCATCAACATTGTCCAGCATTAAAGTCCTATACTCATCGGTGGATAAGTCATTTTGTTTAGCTAATCTTAGAGCTTCTAGATTTACCTCAACGGGTAAAACGGCCTCTTGTCCATACACAACTCATAAGATGTTACCTTAGTTGGCCTGTGTCTAGATGTCCGATGAGCCCACAAAGCCTCCGATAAGACTTCATGCCATCTTCTGCAATGGTCCTCTATCTTTTTCTTAATGACTTTGATCAACGTTTTATTGCTAAACTCGACCTGACCATTGGCCTGAGTATAATACGGAGATGAATTGAGTGTTCTAATTCCATAAGATTCAGCAAACTCTCTAACATGACCAGATGTAAAAGAAGTATCTTGGTCGGTAGTCAAAGTTTGCAGTATGCAGAATCTATGAATAATATGCTCGGTAAGGAACTCAATTACCTCTTTGTGTGTCATATTCTTGAGAGCCACCGCTTTGGTCCATTTGGTGATGTAATCTGTCGCTACTAACACGAAGCGGTGTCCCTTCGAAGATGGAGGATGTATTTGCCCTATGAAATCCAATCTCCATCCTCAGGCATCATGGCAGCGGGTTACAATTGAATATTGTCAAACTTTTGGCACTCTTCACATTCTTTATAGTAACGATAACAATCGGCAATCATGGTTGGGCAATAGAATTCGACCCTCCTTAACAACCATTTCATTTTTGAAGCCAATTGATGTGTACCACAAATGCCCTCATAAACTTCCCCATAGCCACTTTGGCTTTGTCATCACCCAAACATTTTAAGAGCAAATCATCCCCGTTCGAGGTATAAGTTACCATCAATCAAAGTGCATTTGAAGGCTACATGCCGAATGTTCCTATCCACACTTTGGGTTGAACTACGAATGTTTGAAACTATGGGTGATCTCTAGTCAACCGATTCGGCACTGTCACGGCTTGACGTGTTAGTATCCGAATGGTCTAGTCCTAGCACCTCAAGCATCGGTTTTTAAAAACTGAAAATTTACCTCTACTAACATTGTAACCCGATGCTTGTTGCACTCATATGCTCTACTATTTTCTAGCTTAGGCACATGATGTATATTGAACTCATCCATCCCTCTAATGATGTCTAGGCATTTCAAAATGGCATTCAACGATCCGTCTAAGCATTGAAAATTTTTAGTAACTTGTTGTACTACTAACAACGAATCGCCAAAAGCCTCTACATGTTTAACCCCCATGTACTTTAACACCTCCAAGCTGAACAACAATGCTTCATATTCGGATTGGTTATTTGTGCAATCATACTCTAATCGGTTTGAGAATTCAAAGTGTGCATCATGAGGAGAAACTAATACTACACCAACACCTTGACTTTCTTTGCAAATCGATCCATCAAAAAACAACTTCCAAGGGGCAAATGTCACAGAACCAACATCTAAATCATGCTCTAAATCAATCCGATGAACAATAAAATTAACAATTTAGCCTTTTATAGATTTTGACAACTCATAAGCTAAATCATATTCAATCAATGCATAAGCCTATTTACTAAGCCTACCACTAGAAATCGGTTTATGCAACATATGTTTAATAACATCGGTTTGACAAGTGACCACACAAGTACTAGATAAAAAATAAAGTCTCAACTTGGTGCAAGCATGATACAAGGAAAAGCATAGTTTTTCAATGAGAGTATACCTTGTTTCCGCATCCACTAATCGTTGGCTCACATATGTGATCATATACTCCTTCCCTTCGGCTTCTTGCGTCAAAACAGCACCAATCACATCATCCTCCGCCACTACGTAGAGGTGAAAATGGATTCTACCCTTGGGCGCCCCAAGAACCGGGGCCGAAGACAAATATTCTTTGATCTTCTCAAAAGCTTCTTACTGTTTCGCCCCCAAGTGAATTCGGTTTCATTCTTTAATTGAAGGATAAGAGTAAATGCATTGATTTTTCTCGACAAGTTGGATATGAACCGCCTCAAGTAATTCACTTTGCCTAAAAAGCTTTGCAAATCTCTCTTGCATGTAGGTGTTTGCACGTTTCTCTATCTTCTCAAGATCTACTTTTATGCCCTTTTCATAGATTATGAATCCTGAAAACTTCCCAGCCGATACACCAAAAGCACGTTTGAACGGGTTTATTTTCAAACCAAAACGGCGCATTTGGTCCAAAGCGAGTTGCAAATCGGCAAAGTGAGAATCTAAAGCAGCCGATTTGATCACCACATCATCTATATAAACCTCGATGATGACACCAAGCAAATCATGAAAGATAAAGTTCATGACTCTTTGATGTGTGGCACCCGCATTTTTTAACTCAAAAGTCATGACGACCCACTCAAACAATCCTACAAAATCGAAATATCTAAAACCAGTTTTAGATATATCCTCTTCGGCCATAAAGATTTGATTGTATCCCACATTACCATCAAGAAAACTAATAACTCTATGGCCGGAAGCATCTTTAATCAATATGTCGGCTATGGGCATAGTATATTCATCTTTACGACTGGCTCTATTCAAATTTCTGAAATCAATGCAAACTCTTATCTTACCGGTGTTCTTCTTCTCCACTGACACGATGTTGGATATCCATTCTGTATACCTGCAAGGTCTTATAAACAATTAATTTTCTCTTTAATCCATTCATGCATATCCGGTTGAATCTTCTCATCGGTTGTTTAAAGGGCTGAAATCAGATTTGATTGGAAGCCGATGCCCAACTAGCTCACGTATCAACCCGGGAATTTTATTATAAGACCATGCAAAACAATCTACATATTCTTTTAGCAAACTGATTAGCTTTATCTTGTAATCGGCTTTCAGAATTTTGTTTATAAAAGTTGGCCTAGGATTATCATCGCTGTCAAGATTCACCTCCTCAATATGGTTGACCGATGTAAATCTTTATCCTAACTTATACATGTCTTCTATTTTCTCTATAGCTTCACACATATCGTTCGTGTTGGACCGATAGTGTTCTACTCTCTTTTGCAACCAATCAGGATTAGACTCCATTAAATCATATTACATAGTTGAGCCGATTTTTCATCGACTTTACATTGACGGGTACAAAACCATCTCTAGTTATACTCAAAAAGTCATAATCTGTCAAGTCTAAACCGATCAAACACTTGACGGCATCATGAGACAAGGAAGATGAATCAGCAATAGCAACACAAGCCGATGCATCCACATGCACAACCTCTACATCATCACCAACCCATTGTATCAAGAATTAATGCAATGTAGAAGGAACACATCTATTGGCATGAATTCAATCACGCCCTAAGATCAAGCTATAACTATCGCGCACATCGGCAACAAAGAAAGCGGTAGCTATGATCTTGCTCCCGACAGTGAGCTCCATAGAAGCGACCCCTTTAGCCTTGATAGGGTGTCCTCCTCTCACACTGTTCAAAGTCATGTTGGTCCGGATGAGCTCGGCATCGGTCTTTTCTATCTTCTTAAACAAAGAATATGTCATTAGATTAACAATCGCATCTCCATCTACAAGCATGCGAGAAATCAGTGTGCCATTGATATGACCTCTCACATAGAGGGGTTTCAAATGGTTCTTCGATTCTTCGGGCTTCTCAAAGATAGCACCTTTCAGCCCAAAGTCGAATTGTGCCATGACCTCTTCTTCCTCTACTAAAGAATAATTAGAAAGAGATAAACAAATGGTGTTAACGTCCATACCTTCTCGAGGCGGTGCAGGCTCGTAGTACAAGTGGTTGTCGTCGTCGAACTCAGACATATCGATGTCTCCTGTGGGCAAAGGTGATGCAGAGTCCTCTGCCAAGACGGCATCAGCCAAGCCTAGTATATTCGAAGTAGCCACCACTTTCTCCGTCACCCTGGAGTGGGAGCCTCGGGCTCTTTGACTCTCCACTGCTTACCTTGAGGGACCATTGGCTTGATCTCGTTGAAGACCTCGTCCCTCTTCTTCTCCGCCTCTTCCTCTCAAATCTTTCGGAGGCGCAGCCTTTGGAGCTTCCTCTTTTTAGTGTGGGTCAAAACAGGCGGACACCACCTCGGTTGTGTATACTTGGAGGCGCTCTTGTTGCTGCTAGCTTCATGATCATGGGAAGCTTTTTTGATCGGATCATTCAAAGTGATTGGTCTCGTGAAGACTCCCTCGATTTTAACATCGGTTGTGTCGATTTTTGTGACACCTCCGGATGTGCTTTCTTGATAGACAAAAGTGTAAGGGGAAAGTTTATTACCTTGTTTCGAGCGCTTGCTTAGACGCATTGGTGGAGCCTCCTCCTTGCCTTTGATCGGTCGAAACTCCAACCGATCCGGAATAGGGCAGGAGAGCCTTGTGAAGACACCTCCCCTTGGTCCATTCCACCTCGGGTAAAATACTGGGTATGGCATCGGTGGAACGGGCATAAGTGGCACGGGCATCAGTGGCATGGGTATCGGTGGCACAGACATCCATGGTCTCATGTATGGATGCCACACCGGGAACGGTGGGCAAGGAATAGAATGGAACTATGGCGGTGGCACTCTGAACCCACGTGGAGGAAGAGGACGAGGCCCATGAACATCCGCGGTTTGCCTCATCTCCTTCCTAGGTGGGCTGCCTCCCTCTCGTTGGTGCCCTTGGCCACTTCATAGACCGATTGTCGAAATAGGTCTTTTGGTTCTTGTACTTGGCCATAAGACGGTCGAAGGCGCTTTTGGGCCCTATCTTCCTATCTATGGCCTTGCCTTAGTTCACTTTCCACTTGCCCACCTCTGGGTTCTTCGGTTTTATCATCTTGAGCTATAGAACTTACCTCTGGGTCTAGAGCCTTAGATGGTGACCTTGAGAGACTCTTGATCATCGGAGGACTTCTTGAGCACCACCTTCCTAGAAGCTCCTTTCTCACTCGGAGAAATAGGCATCTCCTCCCCGATGATCACATTCTTCCCCTTGGTTGTATCGGCTTGATGAGGCCAAATCAACACCTTGGGATTGAGCTCTAGAGTGTTGACAGAGAAGGGGGTGCTTGTCGATCTGCATCTCTTTAAGACTCAATCTTCCCTCATTAAAGGCCGATTGGACCTGTCAACAAAAAACAATCATTAGTAGCATGAGAATAAGAGTTATGCCATTTACAATATGCTCTACGCTTAATCTCATTCACCAGAGGTAAAGTATATGCAATCTTAATGTATCCACCTTTGTGGAACTCATCAAATATTTTCTCGCATTTAGCTACATCAAAGGTGTATTTCATATCGTCTTTTCGATTCTTATGAACTGGTTTGAGCGAATCACAAGCAAACAATTTGGCCTTAAATGGCTAAACGAACTGGGCAGCCAAAATGTCATTGGAATCATCATTGGAGCTATCCGAATCATATTCCACGATGTGCATGTTGTGGTGGGTCTTATAATCATGTTTTATTTCTTTGCTTCGGTTTTCTTTAGCCGAAGCCCTTTGTTGGTGGTGAGTGAGCGTAAGAAAATTGTATACCTCCAACTTCTCCTTGAGGTGCGACCGTAAATCGCTAAAACCTAGGTAGGCCAAATCATTTTCAAAAATTGTCAAATTAAAGTATCGGTTCTTAACATCTCTAAACTATCGAAGATAATCAACGATGGGTTCATCTTTTCCTTGCCTAACTGATGTCAAATGTGACAACTTCAACTCATTATCCCCGAAATAAAAATGATTGTAAAATTTACGCTCTAAAGATTCTCATGTGTAGATGGAACCCAGGGACAATGATGAGAACAATGAGAAAGCGGTGCCGGTTAGTGATAAAGAAAATACCCGTACCTTTAAAGCCTCACTAAAGCCCGTTTCCCCTAATTGTGCGATGTACTGGCTAACCTGCTCCCATGTGGTCTTACTATCTTTGCCATTAACTTTGATGAAGTCGGGCACGCGCCACCCGCGAGGATAAGAGACCGAATCAAAATATGTGGGTATAGTTTTTGATAAATTCGGTCTCTTCTCTTGAGGTCTACCCCTAGCGTCTCACAAAATTGTTCGTTTAAATCCTCCTTAATGCGAGCCATGCACTCCTCTATGTTTGCTATGGGTGGCCTAGTGGATGTGCTCGATGGTGAGAGATTTGTGCTTGTTTTCATGGCGCCAAATAATTCATTAGGGATGGGGCCATGTGGGATGCCCGTACTACTTGGTGGGATAGGTGGTGTGCTATATGCGACGGTGCGGTGAGGAGGAACAAAATTAGCCAATTCATTCAATCGGCTCGTGGCCGGATTGGGGATGCTAGTGATTGGCTCTAAGCTAGCAGGAGACACTACCAAAGCATTAGGTTACACATGATATGAAAAACTAGTTTGTCCACTGAACGAGTACAACGGCATGCCATACGAAGGTTATTCTACACTAGATGTAGTGGGCGCCGATGTACTAGTAGAAGAACCTACATGAGAACATGATACAATACTAGCATTTTTAGATGGCTTGGACATATTTTTTTGATCATGTATTGCATATCATTAGTCATGACCTTTTTCAAATTGGCAAAGTAATACGAAAGGTCTTTTAAAAGTAACGGGAGGGTGCGAAGATGTTCTCACATTGGCAGCACCCATGGCCGCATCATCGATGTCGGTCGGAAGAACAGGCTCCTTCACTTGAGAGATCGCGCTTTGACGGTCCTTCTTGAAACATGTCAAGTACTCCTGCAGCTCCCGCTCTTCCCGGTCTTGCACGCCTCTTCGGAGGCCTTCAGGCGCTCTAGAAATGCCTTGCACGCTTCCTCGGGCACCTCCTCTAAGGATGGCATGACGATGTTCGTCGTGAAGATCTCGGAGGTCATGGTGGCAAACGACGATTCGGTTTGTGCAACCGGAATCACTCGTTCCCCAGTGGAGTCGCCAAAAAGTGTGTTGACGCCGAAATTGGAGGAGGATCGTCTTAGGGGTGATCCGGGCTCGGTCAAGCCAGCCGGATCGCCTTCGGTCGTCACCGGGAAGAAGGAAGAACAGCACGAGGGTCGAGTAAGGGGATTAGGGTTTAGAGAAGAATAAAAATGTAAAAGCAAATAATAGGTTCGATTTGGATACTCTCAACCGGCCATTGTCCTCTGTTTTATAGAGGTGGGATGGTCTTATCTCGCAGGGCAACAGATCCTTCAAGTTAGGAAAGAAATTAGAATTGATCTACTGTAAACTTTTTTAAACCCACACCACCGGAGTGTTTGGTAAAGCGCCGGATACTCCAGTGACTGGAGTCTCCGGTAGAGCACCGGAGTGTCTGTCGTGTAAATCCGGGAACCCGAGAGGGCTCAGCCACCCTCCCTCTCTCTCTCTACAATTGATGCGTGGGCCACACCACTTCTTCCTCCCCCAAGCTTAAGTTGATATTGAGGCCACCGCCTCCTGCAACTGCCACCGCAATCCCCGACCAAACGACCAACGCAACGTCCGGTCCGTCGTGTAAATCCGAGAACCCGAGAGGGCTCAGCCACCCTCCCTCTCTCTCTCTACAATTGATGCGTGGGCCACACCACTTCTTCCTCCCCCAAGCTTAAGTTGATATTGAGGCCACCGCCTCCTGCAACTGCCACCGCAATCCCCGACCAAACGACCAACGCGACGTCCGGAGATTCGCCACTATCCTCTCCCCTACCCTCCTCCGAGTCCCTCGCGGCCATCCCTATAAAAACCCGAGCTAGCTTGTCGGAGCTCGCCGCCATGGCGCGACACGTGACTGGCCAACCGCCACTACCAGCCAGCCGTGACCTCCTCTAGTCGCCGAATCCCATCTGGGTGCCCACATTAGATCAACCGAACTCATTCAATTATTATAAATCCTAACCGTTCAAACGAAAACCGATGACCCAGATTAATCTATGTTTTTTCAATAAAAAGATAAATCATAAAATATACTTTACTCCATCATCATGACATCATAATGATTTTCATTAACAAAAAAATGAGATTGTGACTCTCTTTGATAATAGTAATAACAACTCTGATAATTATCAGTAGTTGTAATATTAACAAGGGGCATTTGCTTTTTTGACCCTCTTTTGAAGGCTAATAGCCAATTTGACCCTGTTTTTTCTAACTTTACTTATTTGACCCTGCTTTGTACTCCAAATAGCCAATTTGATCCCTATTTGCTGAAAAAGAAGGGTCAAATGAGCAAAGTTTTGGGTCGAATTGGCTATACAAAGCCCAAAAGCATGGTCAAATAAGCAAAGTTGAAAAAATGAGGTCAAATTGTGATGCGAGGTTTGTTCCTGATCTTTCGATGTAGATGGTAATCACGGTTGGTGGAAGGGAGTGACCTTCACGGCCCGACTCCAACTGTCCATGACTTTGCACCTGAGCGACCGATATACTGATTTCAGAGAGTGAGCATGAACTTGTGGAGCGCGATCAACCAGCCACGAGGGCACTCGTCCTACAAGCAATCGTAGAACAAGCAAGAACAAGATGAACAAGCACCGAATTGCTAGATAAAAATATGAGTTCAATCTGAAACAAGAAAATGTGGGGTTCTGATGGCAAGAAGACGGGTGGTATAGTCAACACGCGCATTGCAATCGAAGTAGCGGCGGCTAAATTTCAATCTATCAAAACTCAATTGTTTTTGGTGGCGGCTGAGGCCTTAAACTAGGGTGGAGGACGACCAAGGGGTGCTGGGTCGACCTCAAACCCTAAGATGCACCCCTAATGGGCTCAACTCGGTACACGAGCGAACGGCCCAAGTTTGTGTGACGCAGCACCTTCTGTAGCAAATTATTGATTGGCACTAAGTCTGATGTTGTATGAAGGTTGGGTCAGATCCGTTGGAAAGTAGACATGATAAGCTTTCTAGGAAGTATTTGAACGTCAGAAACAGAGCCCGTATAAAGTCGCGGCAGGTGTTAGAAGTTGGTGCTGTCCTGTAGTATGAATCCAGTCTGCGCGACTCTATCTCCTGGTTGGTTTTCTCTTTGGTTCCTAAGTAACACAAGAGTACACGGATTTCTATGGTCTAAAGAAGTTGAATATGAGCTTAAAAGTGAACTTACATAATGATTAAGTTGACATGTACAGGGCGCGAGTCATAGGACCTGTAACTAGAATATATGTAGGTGTAGGGAAGGAGGACGTATCGAGGGTGTTGATGTCCTCATCAAATTGGCTATTAGACATCAAAATAGGGTCATATAAGCAATTATCTCTATTAACAACATATACTAATAATAGTAATAGTTGCTGCTGCTGCTGCTGCTCAACTCAACATTCACTTTTCTGTTTAACACCCTAAACAATATTTTGTCTCAATTTACTCCACAAAACTATTCATATAGCTCCAATCTACCCCCCATGCAATTTATCTTTTTGTTTCTCTTTGTGCACTTTAATTTTGATGCTCAAATTTTGTATAAAAGTAAATGATAGTACCTTCAATGTTAAGAAAATATGTTATACCTTTTTTTGAGATACTATTTTATGTACTTTCACATATAAGTATGATACTATTAAGCTATGAATATTATTTTGAAAAAACACAATCTGATTTTTTTAACATAGGGAATGATATTTTTTTTGCCAATATACAAAATTTGAGCTTCAAATTCAAATTGTAAAAAGATAAAAGATAAATCGCTTGAGCGGGTAGATTGCACCAATTTAAATAGTTTGAGGGAGTAAATTGAGCCAAGATTTTGTTTAGGGGTTAAACAGACGTAGTGAATTGTTCAGAGAGTTCCTAATAATAATAATAATAATAATAATAATAATAATAATAATAATAATAATAATGAGAGTGATATTAATAATAATGCTATTACTAATATTTTGGTAAAATAGTATCTTTTACAACTAAATCCCTATAACGTTAGTAATTTACAAATAGTCCCTGCAGTCTTTTAAAAATACAAACAAGCCCTATGCATTCATGGTATCACCCTATTGTTTTTCTTCTGTTCCTATTTGTGATTGTTTTGTGTTTCCTTGTTTGTCGTCCATGCGCTCTTAAACGAATTCATTTTGAATCCGCATTACAAGGACTGTCAGAACCATGACTTCAAGATCATTGAGCAGACCACATGAAAGGTAAGTGTTCTTGATCATCTTGTGGCTATTTTATAAAACATCTATCTTGTCGCTTTGCATGCTCATGTCAAATTGAATGTGTATCTATGATTAGGGTTTTACCTAGCCTTCCCTATTATGCTTTGTCGCCTCTAATTTACCTTTTTGCAGGGTAAATTAAATGATTAGCTTGCAGTTGTCGAGATGGGTGAATATTACACTTTCTTAATTTTTATACTTGCTTCATGACGATTAAAGGGTTATTTAATAACAACCTAGAGATTAGGGATTTGAGTTATATGATTGGTGTAGGGTAGTGTGCATGGTTATTAGCATTGTCCCTTAGTATGTTAATCATCCAAATTTAAGGACCGATTCGTGAAGCGACCCACCTATGATAGCCGTACGACCACAAGCCAAGTATGGGCGCGGCCTACCATAGTAAGTAGTGGAGGTCAGTTCTATGCATACCAATCGGTGACGCAAGAAAGCGAGGTATGCCTGGATCCATGAGAGAGACGTGTGGGGAAGGGAGAGTGTACTCCTGAGAACCATCTCGCACAAGGGAGTTATTTCTTGATGTAAAGATCAAGGACACCGAGAAGTGGGGTTAAATTGGTGGACTTATAGGATTTAATTCGCTACAAACTTAAATTATGAGACTCGAACCACAACAAGAGCAACCTACATAATTCTAGTAGGCCAAGACCCCTAACAATGCTAGTGATAAAAAGAAAGCAACAAAGAAGCACTAGCATGGTATGAAATGCGAAAAGTAAAGAGAGAGTCAACAGAATACTCAGCGATTTTTCCTGAGGTCTCGAAAGGTAGGCGCCTTGCCCTAATCCTCGTTGAACCACTTCTGTCGGAGTCTTAGCTCCTCCTGTCGTTTCCAAAACGGTGCTCCTAAGAGTATGCTCTAGCCTCCAAGGCTCTGGGCGATCCCTCTTGGTGTCCCTTTCACGAGGGGACCCGAAACCGTTCACAAACTTGGCATCATCTTTTACAATCTCCTCGAAAGCTTGAACACCGACTCCTAGCCGGTCTAGGCTGATAAAACCAAGATTAATAGGCCAAGATCACTCCTCTCAAAGCCCCACAAGCTCTAGAAATGTATGAATGCTCCTATCACTCTCCTACTAGCACTAAAGATCTCTAATTTTGTCTTGTGCCCTCCTCTTGGTGTCCCTTGGCCTCTCACAAGTTTGCTTCAGCAATTTAGACCTTTGCTACATGATGTCATAAAACTGACTGCTTTTTGCTTTTGCCAGTCACTAGACTGTCTGACGCACCACCGGACTGTCAGTGACCTTATCTTCTTGTAGACCGAAGAAACACCCTCTCTGTAGTACATTCCATATGACACCAGACTGTCCGGTGCATACCTTCATCAGACTGTGTGGTGGCTCTCACTTTTGGACTTCTAGAGGCACCTCCTTTGGACTTCGTCTTCTTGCTCACCAGACTGTCCGTCATTGCACCTTCAAACTGTCCTGTGACTTCTTCTCTTCGACTCTAGAGAGCACTATTTTCTAGACTTTGCTCCTTCTGGCTCACCGGACTGTCCGGTGACTCATCTTCTTCTGCCTTCATTTTTGTCTTGACTTTGGCTCCGGTGACTCATCTTCTTCTGCCTTCATTTTTGTCTTGACTTTGGCTTTGCTTGTTTTGCTTCCTCTTCTATCTCTAGTGCTTTTTAAGGTAACTAAGAGCATTCATACCCCTAACTCTTGTATGACTTGAGAACGAATGACTTGACCCTCTTTAATAGTACTGATGATACTATGGACTCTCTAGCTAGTCCTTAGCCATTGTCCATCGAAGCTCGGAGCTCTTTTTCTTGAGATCATCCTTGTCATCCATCGAGAAAGGCCATTATGATGTAGAGATTTAGCGGGGTGGTACCTATAATCACAACTGTTACCTATGGTGTTCATTCAATCACCAAAATCAATTCATACCTTTCAGGAGAGTTCAAAGGTCATGAAGCTTACACCTGAGTGAAACCATATGTAAGGACTTTAGTGACTGAGAAGAGGGATTGAATCAGGCACTACACTAATAAAACCTTTCTAGACAACTCAACAAAATAGTGAGCTAACAATCAATAGCAGCTAAAGATGCGAGATAAAGAAGGAACAAGCTAAGAGACTAAGAGAATACAAAACACTACTGGAGCTAGGCAACTTATACTTGAAAAGAGAGCAACAAACAAGCAATCCTAGATATTCTAAGATAACTAGAATGAGCAAGCAATAGTCATTAGCATGATAGCCATCAAGAGTTATGAAAAACAACCTATAAATTCTACTTGCAGTGTAAGTAAATGCAGAAGATAAGATAATTAGGGAGACAGAGAATGCTCAGTAATTTTCTCGAGGTCTCAAAGGTTGGTGTCTTCCTCTAATCCTTGTTGGACCACTCCCATCGAAGATCCATCCCTCTTGTCATTTTTTAAATTGGACTCTCTAGCATGCTTTACTCCCAGAGTGAAGACAACGGCGATTTCGACGGTCTCGAAAACAATGCCCAATCGCAAGAGCAAGCCTCCACGACTAGGGCAAATCCCTCTTGGTGTCTCTTTTAAGCAACGAATCCAAAACTACTCACAAACTTTGATGACGACTTTCACAATGTTTCAATTCTTCTTATTGTCCTCTTCTTGGTGACCCTTGGCTGTCATCAAGTGATCTACTAACTTCTGTTGCTGCAGGTACCCTTCACCACAGTTTGATGTATTTTTATGCACTAAATTCACATGAGTAAATAAATACTAAGTGTTGATACTCAGAAATTGCAAGTACCGGAGTGTCTGGCGTCAAGCCGGAGTCTCCGGCTGACCCCTTCTGGAGTCGGCATTTTAGTGCCCAGAGTGTCCGGCACAAGGCCGGAGTCTCCGGCTGCCCCCTTCTGGAGTCGGCGTTTCAATGCCCGGAGTGTCCGGCACAAGGGCGGAGTCTCCGGCTGACCCCCTTCTGGAGTCGGTATTTTAGCGCCCAAAGTGTTCGGCATTAGGCCGGAATGTCCGGCCGACCCCCTTTTGGAATTGCTAGAAATTCATTGTAGTGTCGGTACCGGAGTCTCCGGCCATGTGTCGAATAGTCCGGTAATGTCATTTTGGTTGTTTTGAAACAAACTACCTTCCTAATTAGTAGGATCTGAAACCACTCGGGGTAAGACCACCCCACCTCTATAAAAAGAGGCCTCAGGCTGATTGAGGGGCATCTCAATCGTCTCTATCAACTTGCCTTTACGGTTTTTACCTCTCCAAACCCTAATCCCCTTACTCGACCCCAATTTCGTTCTTCTCCCGTCTCAATGACATTTGAAGGCGATCTAGCTGGCCTGACAGAGCCTAGATCAACCCTAAGAAGATCCCTCCTCCGACGGGGTCGCTCCCGAGGTGGTTTTTCTAGGTGCTCGTGGTGATTTTTTTCAAGGTGACATCGATGTTCCGCACACCGACGTGCGTGTGGTGTGCTGTATCGGATCCATTCCAGCGTTAAAACACTTTTTGGCGACTCCACTGGGGGAAAAGGTTCCGTGTGCACAAACCAAATCATCCTCTCCACATCATTACTTCTGAGATCTCGTCAAAGAACATCGTGATGCCATCATTGGTGGAAGTTCCTGAGGAAGCTCGGAAGATGTTCCTATAACGTCGGAAGGCCGTGGAGGAACAGTGCAAAGCGCGCGAGGAACAGGAGCGCAAGGCACGGGAAGATGAGGAGCTCCAAGAATTCTTGGCATGCTTCTAGAAAGATCATTAAGGGACAATTTCTAAAGTCAAAGAGACTGTTCTTCCTACCATCCCCAACGAGAAAACCATAACTGCTACTGATGTAAGTTCATCTACTCATCCCACGGTTACTTTTGAAGATCTTTCATCCTTGTCCGTTCATAATCAAAAGGTCTTAAGAGATGAAATGCAATATTTGATTCAAGAAAATATAGCTAAATCATTGAAAGATCTTGGTATTGCACCTACCAATCGTGCTACACAAGTAGAGAGGCCTTATGCTAATTTATCGACGCCCAATGTGTCTAATGTTGAAAAATCATGGTACGAGATGCCGTTGAATTCATTTAGTGGGCAATTAGGTTTCAAAATTTGTATGCAAACTAATGCTTTGATGGTACCTCCTACAAATGTAGAACCGATTGATAACGTCCCCAATCCAGTTATTAGCCGATTGATGGAAGTGTCAAATTTTGTCTCTCTATACCGCACCGTTGCATATAGTGCACCACACATTACACCAAGCGGCATGGGACGCCTCGTGGTTCGACACATAATGAAAAGTTAAATGTGACGGGAAGTAGTACACAAATGAACCCTCATAACAGTCCCATCACTAACTTAGAAGAATGTCTTGCAAGCTTTAAAGACAATTTGACTAGGCAATTCCGAGACACACTAGGAGTTGATTTGAAAGGTAGAGATCGAATTTATCAAAAACCCTACCCTGCATATTTTGATTCGGTCCCTTATCCTAGTGGGTGGTGTGTCCCAGATTTTGTGAAATTTAGCGGTGAAGATAATAAGACCACACGGGAACATGTTAGCCAATACACCGCTCAAATAGAAGAAGCCAATGGCAGCGATGCTCTGAAAATTAGGCTTTTCTCCTTATCATTGACCGAAACTGCATTCTCGTGGTTTTCGTCTTTGCCTCCGGATTCTATTTGCACGTGAGAATTCTTGTAACGCAAATTTCACGATCATTTTTATACCAAGGACAATGAATTAAAGTTGTCACATTTGACATCGTCTAGGCAAGGAAAGGATGAAACTGTTGCTAGTTTTATTCGACAGTTTAGAGAAATTAAAAACCGTTGTTTTAATGTGACAATTTCTGAAAAAGATTTGACCGATTTAGCTTTTAATGGTTTACGGTCTCATCTTAGAGAGAAGTTGGATGGTTATGATTTTATTACTCTAACACAACTCCAACAAAAGGCTTTGGCACAAGAAAACTGAAGCAAAGGGCCAAAGCATGATCATAAAACCTAGCACAATGTCCATGTTGTTCAATATGATTCAGATAGCACCGATGATGTGTCTAACAATATACTTGCTGCTGAGTTTAATTGGCCATCTAAAAGTAAATCTTTGGCATGTGAAGCATTTAAACCGGATCACAAGAATCAGAAAGATGATGTTAAATACACCTTTGATGTGGCCAAATGTGATAAAATATTTGATGAGCTGCATAAAGGTGGGTATATTAAGCTGTCTTATACATTCTCACCGGCGGATGAAATAAAGCGTAGAGCATATTGTATGGCACAATTCATATTCTCATGCTACTAGTGATTGCGATGTTTTCTGTCGACAGGTCCAATCGGCTATCAATGAAGGACGATTGAGTCTCAAAGAAATGCAAATAGACAAGCACCCTTTCTCGATGAACATGTTGGATCTCAATCC
This sequence comes from Zoysia pacifica, assembly GCA_001602315.1. Taxonomy (NCBI): domain Eukaryota; kingdom Viridiplantae; phylum Streptophyta; class Magnoliopsida; order Poales; family Poaceae; genus Zoysia; species Zoysia pacifica. The sequence goes on from BCLH01001340.1 coordinate 21,298, forward strand.
TAAGGTGTTGATTCGGCCACATCAAGCCAACACAACGAAAGGAAAGAACGTTGTCATTGGGGAAGAGAGGCCCACTCCTTCGAGTTACACAATCACTTCTAGGAAAGTGGTGCTAGAGAAATCTCCCGATGGTAACGAGTCCATCAAAGTTACTATTAGTGGCTCGAGACTCGGGGGGCAAGCTCCACAGCTGTGAACTCGTCGGCTTACAATGAAATGCTGAGATTAAGCTGTGAACTCGTAGAACATCGGCATCCTATCAAGTCTGGTTTTAGGCCTTTTAAACAACCAATGAGAAGTTCAATTCGGACATGTATGATCGGATTAAAGAAGAGTTAAACCGATTACTGGATGCAAATTTTATAACACCTTGCAGGTATGCGGAGTTGATATCTAATATTGTACCCATCGAGAAGAAGAACACGGGTAAGGTAAGAGTTTGTATTGATTTTACAAATCTATTCGGCCATAAAGTGATTAATTTTCTTAATGGTAATACGGGTTATAATCAGATTTTTTTGGCTAAAGATGATATGTCTAAAACTGCATTTAGATGCCTCGATTTTGTCGGTTTATTTGAATGGGTTGTCATGACTTTTGGACTAAAAAATGCGGGTGCTACTTATCAAAGGGCTATGAATTTTATCTTTCACGACCTGCTTGGTGTCATCATGGAGGTTTTATTGATGATGTAGTGATTAAATCGGCTGCTCTAGATCCACACTTGGCTGATTTGCATCTTGCTTTAGAGCATATGCACCGATTTGGTTTAAAAATGAACCCTCTCAAATGTGCTTTTGGTGTATCAGCTAGAAAGTTCTTAGGTTTTATTATCCATGAGAAAGGCATAGAAATAGATCCTAAGAAATAGAAGCCATACAAAAGGTGCAAGCCTACGTGCAAAAGAGACGTGCAGAAATTTTTAGGCAAGGTGAATTACTTGAGGATACTCATATCCAACTTGTCGGGAAAAATCAATGTGTTCACTCCTATCCTTCAGTTGAAGAACGAAACCAAATTCACTTGGGAGGCAAAACAGTAAGAAGCCTTTGACAAGATCAAAAAATACTTGTCGTCACCTCTGGTTCTTAGGGCGCCTAGGAGAGAAGCTCCTTTTCGTCTATATGTGGCAGCCAAAGATGATGTGGTTGGTGCTGTTTTGCCACAAGAAACCGAAGGAAGAGAGTACGTAATCACGTACATGAGCCGACAGTTAGTAGATACGGAAACAAGGTACACTCCTCTCGAGAAACTATGCTTTTCCTTGTATTATGCTTGCACTAAGTTAAGATACTATTGTTATCTAGTACGTATGTAGTTGCTTGTCAAACCAATGTTATTAGACATATGTTGCATAGACCAATTTCTAGTGGTAGGCTTGGAAAATAGGCGTATGCTTTGATTGAATATGATTTGACTTATGAATCATTGAAATCTATGAAGGATCAAATCGTTGCTAATTTCATTGTTGAACATCGGATTGATTTAGAGCACGATTTAGATGTTGGTTATATAACGTTTACCCCTTGGAAGTTGTATTTTGATGAATCGGTTTGCAAGGAGGGTCAATGTATTGGTGTGGTACTGATTTCTCCTCATAATGTGCGTTTTGAATTCTCAAACCGATCTAGCCGAATACGAGGCTTTGTTGTTCGGTTTGCAAGGAGTATAATTGCACTAACAATCTGGCCGAATACGGGGCATCGTTTGTTCGGATTAGAAATGCTAGAATCCATGGGGTGAAACATGTATAAGCTTTTGGCAATGCACTGTTAGTAGTGCAGCAAGTCACCGAGAATTTTTAATGTTTAGATGAGTCATTGAATGCTATTTTAGACAAATGCTTAGATGTGGTCAAAAGAATGGACGAATTTCATATATATCATGTTCCTAGGCTAGAAAACAACAGGACCAATGATTTAGCACAACAAGCATCGGACTATAATTTTAGCAAAGGAAAATTCTCAATTATTAATAAACCGATGCGTGAGGTGCTAGAATTAGAAGATTCGGCCATTAACAAGGCACATCATGGCACTGCCGAATTATTAGATTGGAGGTCTCCCATAATTTCATACATTCGTGATCCAACACAAATAGTAAAACAAAAAGTTCGGCACATGGCTTTCAAATACAGTTCAATTGATGACCATTTGTGTAACGGCCTAAAATTTCAACTTTTCAAAATATTAAAATTTTGAATTTCTTAAATGCATTTCACAAATTAAAGTAGAATAAAATTTCTTTTCCAAATAAAATACTAGGGTTGCATTCATGTCATGCATTTCATGTTATTGCGTAGCATTTAAATAATTATTGCTCTAGAAAATAATTAAGCAAGATTAAAGGAAACAAAGAATTAAAAGAAATAAAGAAATCAAAGGAACAAACAAAAGAAAAACAGAAAACCACAAAACCTCTCCCTGGGCCTTTTTTCCTTTCTCCCCCTCTCTACCTTTCCCCCCACCGCGCGGCCCACTCCACCACCGCAGCCCAGCAGGACCAACTCGCCCCCTCTCCCGCCTTCTCTCACCGGCTAGTGGGTCCCGCACGTCATCCCCAACCTCCATTCGCTTTCTCAGGAGCCGCCAACAGCCGCGCCGTCAATCCCCACGCGAGCGCCGCCTGCCAACTCCGAGCCCGTCGAGATCGCTCCAATGCCGCCCCCGACTCGGCCGCTCCCCCTCCCCTATAAAAACAGCCCACCCACGGCTCTCTCTCTCATCCCAACACCCGAGCACCTCGCCCTCACCGTTGCACCGCTAGGTCGAGCGGCCCCAGCCCGTCGCGACCTCGCGCCGTAAATCCCAGCACCGCGCCGCCCCTGCCCGACCTGTTCTCGACGAGCGCCGCTGCTCGAAACACCTCCACGGCGTTGCCAGAGCCACCACCTGGAGCCTCGTCGACTCGCGCTCCCGATCGGCCATCATCGACCCCTACCGACCCTTTGGTGAGCACCCCCTCCCTCTCCTCGTTGTTTTGAGCCCAAATCCGCCGAGAACCGTGCTCCGACGAGCTCGGGAGAGCTCGCCGGAGTTGGCCGCCAAGGCGCCAGCGCCGGCCGACCAGCCTGTCGCCCTGCCTCAGGTGCGGGCCACCCGCACCATCCGATCCCGATCAGATGGACCCGATCTAGCCACACCTCTTCATTGGATCGGATTAGTCCCGTCTGTTAGATCCAAAACCAAAGATCCAGATCGATGCCACGTCACCCTAATTATCATATCCATTCAAACCAAATCCAATGCACCAGAATCTGCCACGTCACCCATATACCTACATCCGTTCAATTTGAAATCAAGGGACTGGATTAATTCCTGAATTACTAATAAAAATAAATACTATTCTTTATTGCGTTAGCATGAGGTCATGCTGACATCAGCAGAGCCGATTAATTAAAATTAATTAGGAAATTCAGTTAATTAATTTTAGATTAATCTGTTAAATAATATGTATAATAATAAAATAATTAATAATATGATTAATCTGAAAAATAATAATTAATTAATAATTAATTTAATAGTTATTATTTTATAATAAATTTAATAATAATTAATTATGACAATTTTACGGAAAAGCCCATATACTTTTATTTAATTACAACTTAGTCCTTGTCATATTACAAATTTACATTTAACCCCTGAACTATTCGGTAATTACTATTTAGTACTTAAAATTTTTTGTAAATTACAAATAAGTCCTAAGAACCTAAATACTAATTGCAGATTAGCCCCAAACCTTATAAATGCCATAACTTTTAAACCATAACTCCGATTACAGTGAATAATATATCAAAACGATCGTATCAAAATAACCTATGCATTCATGGCATAATCATGCTAATCTTGATCAGTTTTGTTGTATCTGATTGATTGTTTGTGCTCGTGTGCGTTATGCGACTTTGTCTCGGGATTTCCAGTAGCAAGAGTTTGAAGCAGTTGAATAATATTCCTAGGAGCAGCAAGGCAAGTGTCCTTGACCATTTTGTGTCTACTTTACAAAACTTCTATCTTATAGAATGCATTCTTTTGTCAATTTGAATGCGCACTTACTATTAGAAATTCACCTAGTTTTCCTTATTTTGCCTTGTGGCCATGGTTTACCTTTTTGTTGGGTAGATTACATGCTCAGCTTGCTGCCATCGGGATGGGTGATATTGAATGAATTTATTATCATACTTGTTTCATGAGGATTAATGGGTTATTTAATAGGAATTTAGAGATCAGTAATTTGGGGGATATGGATGGTGTAGGGCTGTGTGCGGGGTTACCGACACTGTCCTTTGGTATGTTATCTTTCCAAATCTAAGGACCAGTTTGTGAAGCGACCACCCATGTGTTACCGTACTACCACGAGCCAAGAATGGGCACGGTCTGGCGTAATAAGTGGTGGAAACTAATTCTATACGTGCCAACCGGTGGAGCGGAGAAAGCGAGTTACACCGAGAACCGCCTGGAGAGAGATGTGTGGGGAAAGGAGGGTTACTCCCGAGAATAATTTGTCACAAGAGGGGGCCTCTCGGGTTACGGTTAGTTTTCTGACGAGTGAAACCTCAGTGGGCACGTCAAGCTACAGGAAGCCATAGAAAAGCCTTGAAGTGATCTCTTGGCCCTCAGACCAAAGGAAGTGTGCGAGTGCAGTGCGGGCACAGGCATAATGGAGATTCTTTAGTCCACCTGGAAACAAGAGATGAAATCACTTCTCGTGAAGAATTGTGTACAAACTCTGCAGAGTTAAAATTGTCATGACAGCCATGCTAACGGTCATGAGCATTGCATGGACCCTCACATAATTAGCGGGATTGGTTATGGTTTGGCTTGAGGGATCACAGTGAGAGACTGTGATTGGTTCTTATGTTAGTGCTACAGCTGGGTAAGCTGCAGGCATGTTGGTCTATAGGTGCGATGTTTTTCACTTAGTAAATAGGTGCTTAATAGGAAGTGTGTCTCTATCGTGTGCTTTTATGCAAAAGAACCCTGTGTTGCTTTTACCTTATTTATTGCCACATGTCATACTTTCTCAAACTTGCTGAGTACATCCCGTACTCAACCTTGCCTTTATAAATGCTGCTAAGTAGAATGAGAATTCTAGGAGAACATTGAAGACCCTGGAGCTGAGGTCTAGGCGAGCTACTTCTTCGGTCAACTGCCTGTGGAGCCAAAAATGTTTTATTTTGTTTTTCGCTGCTTTGGTTTGTCTAGGTGACAAGGAAGCCAAAGTAGCTATGGGGGAGGTTCATGAAGGAATTTGTGGCACACAACAATCGGCTCCTAAAATGAAGTGCCTATGGAGATGAGCTGGATTCTATTGGCCCACTATGATTACTGATTGCTATCGCTAATACAAAGGGTGTGAAGAATGTCAAAAGTTTAGGAATGTTCAGTTAGTACCAGCTGCCATGATGAACCCCATAATCAAACCTTGGCCTTTCTGAGGATAGGGACTGGATTTTGTAGGGAAAATACATCCTCCGTCCTCGAATGGACACCGCTTCGTGTTGGTGGCAACAGACTACTTTTCCAAGTGGACTGAAGCAATGGCCCTAAAGAATATGACACATAAAGAGATAATTGAGTTCATTACTAATCATATCATTCATAGGTTTAGCATACCGCAAACTCTGACCACATATCAAGGTACTTCATTTACATCGGGTCATGTTCGTGAGTTTACCGAATCCTATGGGATTAAGTTGCTCAATTCTTCGTCATATTACACTCAGGCCAATGGTCAGGTCGAGTCTAGTAATAAAACATTGATTAAGAAAAAGATAGAGGATCACCCCAAAAGGTGGCATGAAGTCTTGTTAGAAGCTTTGTGGGCCCGTCGGATATCTAAACATGGAGCAACTAAGATACCCTACAAGCACTTGTGTACGAACAAGTGACCGTTTTACCCGTCGAGGTAAATCTAAGAGCTCTAAGATTAGCCAAACAAAATGACTTATCCACCGATGAATATAATGCCTTGATATTAGATAATATTGCTGAGGTGACCGATAAGTGCTTGAATGCTTTAAAGTAAATTGAGAAAGACAAAGCGAGAGTTGCTAGAGCTTACGGTAAAAAAGTGAAAGGCAAAGCTTTTCAAAGGGGCGAATTAGTTTGTAAAATAACTCTGCCTGTGGGTTCAAAAAACAATAAGTTCAAGAAATGGTCCCCTAGTTGGGAAGGACCATATAGGATAATGAGAGTCATAAATGGGAATGCCTACATGGTAGAAGACATGCAAGGAGTATCATTGCCTAGGGCCTTTAATGGCCAATACTTGAAGAATTATCACTCGAGCGTATGGCAAAATACTTAAGAAGAGAATAGCCGATATGATAAATATCATTGCTAAAAGATCATAACATGGCCGATGAGTCAAAGAGTCATCACCCTTATTGATTTTTGAGTGTTTAAGTTGTTTTGTGGTAAGCTCGTTTTACCGAAAAACAGAAGAGCATATGTTGACACTCAAAAATTGCAAGTATCCAAGTGTGTAGCGTCAGGCCAGAGTCTCCGGCCGACCCTCTTCTGAAGTCGGTATTTTAGTGGCCAAAGCGTCCAGCACAAGGCCGGAGTCTCCGGCCGACCCCCTTCTAGAGTCAGTGTTTTAATGTCTGGAGTGTCTGGTACAAGGCCGGAGTTTTTAGCCGACCCCCTTCTATAGTCGGCATTTTAACGCCCAGAGTGTCCGGCATTATGCCGGAATGTCTGGCCGACCCCTTCTGAGATTGCTAGAAATTCATCAGAGTGTTCGGCATATGACCAGAGTGTCCAGTATCAGAGTCTCTCGCCATGTGTCGAACAGTCCGATAATGTCATTTTCGGTTGTTTTGAAACAAATTACCTTCGTAATTAGTAGAATCCGAACCCACTCGGGGTAAGACCACTTCACCTCTATAAAAGTAGGCCCCAGACTGATTGAGGTGCATCTCAATCGTCCCTATCAACTTGCTTTTACATTTTTTTACATCTCCAAACTCTAATCCCCTTACTCAGACCCCAATTCCATTCTTCTCCCGTCTTGGCAACTTGTGAAGGCGATCCGACTGGCCTGACCGAGACCAGATCAACCTTAAGAAGATCCTTCTCCGACGTGGTCCCTCTCGAGGTGGGTTTTCTAAGTGCTCGTAGTGATTTTTGTCAAGGTGACATCGATATTCCGCACACAGACGTGCGTGTGGTGTGCAGTCCCGGATCCATTCCGGTTCAACACTAAGGTTGAGAGGTATATGAAATTTTCATGGAGGAAATTCATATGAGAACTGCACATGGAAAACTGGGAGTCACTTAGGAGTACGGTAGAAGAAAGAAATAAACAAGCTCCCCTGTATTAAACACGTAATGAATTTCTTTGATCAGAATTCAAGACATGGATTTCAAGCATTGGCCGGTATCTTATTCTCAACATACACATACATACGCTGGCCGGTTTGCTCGCAGAGGTAACGCGGCCAGATATTGACACTTCTCAAAATAGCTGGTACGTAATGCATAATGAGTTACGTGCAAATTAACTCGTTCTTTTGCTAAGCATTGATTTGTTGGAACACGGAACGGTATGAGATTATGGTTAAACTCCGGCAACTGAGCCTTGCTATACGTATGCATCCGGCTGTCGTGACGCTCGGCCATGCGTACGATGTCGGCGGACGTGTTGAAGTACTCACGGCTATATATATAGTTATCTGTTTGTATACGAACTGGTTAGTGTTGGAGGCAAAGATCTATACCTAACAAAGATAAGAGCCGTACACGATTACGTTTATCCTTCCGGAGAGGCCGATGCATGGGGGCACAACAAGTAGCGATTCTGTTGTCACGTATACATGAGGATAGGAATCACCGGCCAAATGCAAAACAAACTCCAGAAGCTCCGTGGCGCAACAAACTCCATGGTAGCAGCTCAGCCGCATGCCTGCATGCAAATTCAAAACAAACGCCGCATGCGATTTGTGCTGATCCTAACGAGCAGATCACGCCCAGCCGCATGAAGTCAAAACAAACTCCGCGTGACTCAGTTTTATCGGCAACAGACGTATGCACGTCGCTCGCCTATATAAACAGCTGAGTTCTCCAGCACCAGGGGGCTGCGTCGCCAGGCATGCTGCAGGGCAGCACGGCGCCCACACGCCGGCAGGCTCTGCACGCACGCCGCAGGGCATGCACATGCAGCCATGCTGCTGTTGGCCACGCCCACACAAATGGCAGAGGAGACGTGACACCATGCCGCCAGGCCGCCGGATCACGCAAACGCCGTCGATACCACGCTGCAAAGTTGATGTCAATAAAAATGCGACACATAATCTATCGGGTCTCAAATTAATACGATTCAAACCCTGCAATCGCAGCACCACTTCCCCTCTGGTTCTCAACCGTGCACACACGATTGACTTCATCAAGAGAGAAGGCTGATCTCAGTCTGCGAATCGAAGTACAAAAGTAAAAATAAGGAAGAACTATCACACCCCAAATTTTTCAATTTAGAGATGTGAACTTTTTTCACCAAAATAAAGTAAAATTTGCAATGATTTAAATAATTTTAAATATTATTCATTTGTTTTCAATTTTAAATGTATATAAAATTTCTTTGAAAATAAAGTTTCAACATTTTGTTTAATATTAACTTTCTTTAATAAAATGATTTTGTATTTATTTTAAAACAAAGTTTATTTGAATTAAATAAAAAAATAAAGAAGTGTTTCCCTAACTTTGATTTTTGAAGATATGTCTTTAAAACATGATTTTATTTGTGAACTTGATTTTAATTGGAAACTTTCAAATGAAGTAAAATGAATCTATCTCAGATTATTTTACTGTTTTGGAAATAATCTAGTAAAATGATTTTTGGCCTCATAATTTCCGAAAAGATATCTTGAAAATATTATTTTACTATGAAATTTTTATTTTTAAATGATTTCAAATAATGCATGAAATGAATTTTAACTTAAATACTTTTAAATGAACTCTTCTATTGTTTTATAATAAATATAATTGGATAAAAAAATTATAATCAAAGATGGGAAAAAATAAGAATAATAAAATAAATAAACAAAAGGAAAGAAAAGATGTTTTCTCGAATTCTGAAGTATAGAAAAAGATGTCCTAAAATATGTTTTTATTTGAAATGGTTCAAATAAATTAAAATACATTGATCTCAAAATATATTGAACGAAATCTCTCATTTCGAAGTTTTTGAAATAACGTGACAAAGAATTAATTAGTAAACAAATTGAAAGAAATATAAATTCCAATTATTTAAAGGATTTTTTTGTGTTTATTTAGTTCAAATTTTGAAGGTATTTAAAAATTTCCTTGGAAATAAAGTTTTTATGATTTATCTATGATTTAACTTTCTTTAATAAAATCAATTTCTTTTAACTTTAAAAGCAAGTTTATTGCATTTGAAAATAAAACGTTTCCTCAAGTTCTTGGAATGTTTCTTAAATTGATAATAAAATGTTTTAATTTTCAAATAAAACCTCTTCAAATGTTTCATTTTATTATAGAATCTTTTCAAACAAACTTATAACTATGTTTTAAAATAAGTAAAATAATACAATAAAAGAAAGAGGCAAAGAAATAATAAAAAAAATATAGAAAACCCACTTACCTGCCTTGGGCTGCCAGCGTCCCCTGCCTTCCTTTTTCCCTGTAGCCCAACCGGCCAGCAGCCCACCCAGGCCCAGTCACCCTCTCCCTCTCTCCTCTCACCGACAGGTGGGGCCTGGCCGTCATCTCCTACCTCACAACCGCCTCCCTGAGCCCCTCGCGCCTGCAACGCGCGCCACTCCAAAACCGCCCCGAATCCTGTTGGATTTCTCCCCCAACCACAACCCCCCCCCCCCCCCCCCCCCCCCCCCCCCCCCCCCCCCCCCCCCCCCCCCCCCCCCCCCCCCCCCCCCCCCCCCCCCCCCCCCCCCCCCCCCCCCCCCCCCCCGACTGGCTCTCTCTCGCCTCCCAAACCCTAGCCTACCACCCTCGCCGCTGCGCCCTCATCTCAGAGCCGCCCCGGCCTCGCCTGACCCGGCGCCGAGCTTCCGCGTGCTGCATTGCCCCCGGCCGATCGGATCTCGTTGAGGGCCACCACCTGGACGAGGTCCGCACCATCGACGAAGCCGCCGCCGACCGCCCATCTCCGGCCATCTTCCAACGATGTTGACCCTTCCGGTGAGCTTGCCGTTCTCTCTTCATTTTAATACTTTCCCCGGAAACCGGCCACCGGAGCAACCGGGCCAACTCGCCGGAGCCGCCGCTCATGGCACCACTGCTCACCAGCGCTGGCTGACCGGCCGCCCCGCTGGGTGCCTCCATGGCCGTTGGATCTCGGACGACGGCCGAGATTTGATCCAACCCCACCCTTTAGTTATTTGAAATCCGAGCCGTTCAATCCAAAATCAAAGGTCCAGATCGATTTGGCCCACCGTGAACCCATTGACTAGATCCATAGACCCGGTCCACAGAATAGTTTCACGGTTTTCTATTCAAAAATAAATCAATTTAAACTTATTGTGTCATTCTTGCATCAGCATGACGTCAGCGCTCCTTTTAGAATAAAAAATAAATAGAAGTCAGAGGTGATAATTACAGATTAACACTTAATAATATTACTAATAATATATATTTTCTTTAATAATAGTAATAATAATTTAGATGGTTATTAATAAGAGATATCATATTAGTAATACTGATAAATAAATTAATAAATACAATAATAATTGAAATAAATATTAAATATTAGTATTAACACAAGTATAATACTGGTAAAAGAATAGTAATATATGTTAATACTAATAATAATTATGATAACACTTACTACAGTAGTAATATAATTACCCTACTTATAATAATAATGATAATACAAATAATTATCATACTATTTATACTACTGATAATAAATAGTGATGATTTTACTAATAAATATTAAACTGATGATAATAATAATAATTATAATACTAGTAAGTAATAATCATAATAATAGTATTATATAATGATAATAATATTTATATTTATACTAATAGTAATTAATTAGTTAATTAATAATAATAATAATAACTTTTACAATTAAGCTCTTATAACTTTAATAAATCGTAAACCAATTTATATAATTACAGATTAGTCTCTGGAACCTTATAAACACCATAACTTTTAAACCGTAGCTCTGTTTTAAGTGATTCTTATGCCAAAACGATTGTAGCAAAATAACCTATGCATTCTTGACATTCTCCTATTGATTCTATTCTGTTGTATGTATGTTTGTGATTGGTTTGTGTTTCTTGTTTGTCTGCTTGTGCGCTTAGATGAATACGCTTCGGATCCGCTTTGCGAGGACTATCAGAATCAAGACTTCAAGATTTATTGAGCAGCATTGTGATTACAAAAGGCAAGTGTCCTTGACTATTTTGTGCCTACTTTACAAAATCTCTATCTAGTAGATTGCGTGCTTGTGTAAAATTGATTGCGCACCTATTGTTAAGATGACCTAGTCTTTTCTTATTATGCTTTGTCGCCCTAGTTTACCTTTTTATTGGGTAGATTACATGCTTAGCTTGCTGTTGTCGAAATGGGTGCTATTAACTGGATTTATTATCATACTTGTTTCACGAGGATTAATGGATTATTTTATAGCAACTTAGAGATTAATGATTTGGGAGATATGGTGTAGAGTTGTGTGCGGGTTACCGGTATTGTGCCTTGGTATGTTATCTTCTCAAATCTAAGTATCGGTTTGTAGAGCGACCACCCATGTGTTACCGTACAACCACGAGCCAAGTATGGGCGCGGCCTGGCGTAGCAAGTGGTGGAGACCAGTTCTGTTCGTGCCAACCAGTGGAGTGGAGAAAGCGGGTTACGTCTGGATCCGCCTGGAGAGAGATGTGTGGGGAAGGGAGGGTCACTCCCGAGAACCATCTGACACAAGAGGGGGCCTTTCCAAGGTTGTGGTTAGTGCCTTATAGGTGAAACCTCAGTGGGCACATACAAGCTGGAGGAAGTCATAGAAAAGCCTTGAAGTCATCTCCTTGCCTTCACGCCAAAGGAAGTGTGCGAGTGCTCGGCCAGCATGGGCAAAATAGAGATTCTTTAGTCCACCTGTAAACAGGAGATTAAATCACTTCTCGTGGGGAATTGTGTACAACCTCTATAGAGTTAAAACTCTCATGACAGCTGTACTCACGGTCATGAGCATTGCATGGACCCTCACATGATTAGTGGGATTTTGGTATAGTTTGGCTGGTGATACAGTGGGAGACTATGATTGTTGTGTTGGTGCTGCAGCCGGGTAGACTGTAGGCATGTTGGTCTATAGGTGTGATGTCTATCACTTAGTAAATAGGTGTTTAATAGAAAGTGTGTCTCTATTATGTGCTTTTATACAAAAGAACCCTATACTACCTTTGCCTTGTTTGTTGCCACATGTCATACTTTTCCGCACTTGCTGAGTACATCCCGTACTCAACCTTGCCTTTATAAATGCTGCTCAGTTGAAAGAAAAGTTCAAGAGGACATTGAAGACGGCTTGTCGTCTCTTCGGTCGACTGCCTGTGGAAGCTGCGCTACGCTTGGTTTTCTTGTTCGCTGCAACTCGGTAATCGTTGTTCTTTCTTTATTCGTGATCTGCTTTACCATTAATGAAGTCACTTTATGTGTGAAACTTGATTTCTGAGCACACATAAAGGTTCACTTGGTTTTAGCCTTAAAACCAGGTGTGACAAGAACTCAACTCAATTGCTAAATCTGAATTAGATCACGAAGTTAGAATCCAACAAACCGCCAAGCGGTAAAACTGTTTGATAACAGATTAAGAACTAATCAAAACCTATCTCAAATGATGGTGTCTACTGTTTATATAAAGGTTAGAATGTCCTTAGGAGAAAACTCTAATACTAATGGGCCTAGAAAAGATACACGGCCCAAAGGACTAAAGATACTAAAGATAGTGTTGTAGCACCAGAGCAGTTTCTGGATGCCATCTTGTTTTAACAATTTTTGCTGATTCCGGTTGAATTTGGAGATGGGACCGGTGCCGTTAGAAATGTTATCTTTTTAGCTTTTCATCTATATCTAGAACATCCAAAACGGACCTCATATGCGACTGGAGCTTCTATTTTAGTGCAGGCTGCTCCTGGAGTCCGATTCGAACTCGAACCCGAGTTGGATTGGATATCCTTCGGGGTTGAATATGCCTTACTGATCTTGAGAATCTCTAAGTCCTTCTTCATGCTTCCCTTGACCCTCTCCAGTGTTACTAATCATGATAAAGTAATCAAGTAGCAATCTATTCTCAAAGGAAGGAAGACATATATTTACGAACGAGCTCACCTCTAATCTCAACTGTCGTGCACGAGTTCCATTAATAATAATTTGAGGAGTGTTGTGTCTATCTAAAGGAGGGATGTCCTCATCATCCTCCCCTTCTTGTTTTGCAGTCGCCCTCGACTCAAGTTTATTGTCAGGACATCGATTCCACCATGCTCTGCAACCTGCATGAAAAGGTGGAGGCCTAAAGGGTATTTGAATTCAATCACTTGGTGGCTCAAAGATTCTTATAATCTCATCACAAGTTGCCGGGCTCACGTGACGCCAGTGCACAGAGACATCGCCGGAGGATCAAGGTTGCTAGCATACATGCGCACGTCGCTGCTTCCACCATGAGTTCTTTCCAAGCCGGTGTCTTCTTTCCAGCAACCATATTACAAGGTAGAGTAATGGTTTTGGAATAATCAAGTACCATAACCAGGAAATCCCTATTGTGATACCGGAACGCCGATCCCACGAACGTCGATCCCACGATGCGCTCTTGGTAGGTCACTTGTTCATGATTGGAAGGACCAGATTACATATTAGATCTACATGAAGACAGCCTGATCATATGCCAGAACGCTGATCTCATGATGCGCTCTGGGTAGGCAATCCGCTCGTATTTGAAGGATGAGGCACGAAAAAAAGCTATATCAAGACAGCATGACAGATGCAGGAGCGCCAATCCCATGATGCACTCTGGGTAGGCAACCCGCTTGTGTACAATGGCCAACACACGGAACAGTATCATGTCTGGACAACGTGACCATGTGCTAAATTTTTGAGACAAAATTGATAATCGACTATATTGAGTCCAAGGCAACAAAGTCTATTTATTCGTTAAATACCCTTAACAACAAGCATGGTCCAAGCAAGTGAATAACAAGCATACATCGACCGAGGGCTAGACAGAGTTTTAGCTAAGTAATGACGAGGCTAAGTCATGACTCCACCCATTGCCAGGCATCGACGAGGCGAAGGCAAGACACACCCATCCAAGTAGATGAAGATGGGCATACACATAACTGGGCACCGACAAGGCGAAAGTCATCCTCTTCATCAACATGTTCGGCCACACCCGACATGGCGATGGCACTGTTGTGACTAGGTTCGACATCACCTGCGTTCCATCACCATATATTATATGTGGATGAACAATTCTATACATGAGGAAATGTGCACAGTTTAATCGGAGGTGTTCTATAAACTCGCTCTGTAGATGTAATTAACCGAGCGAGCCCTGCATAGCCCTAGGAATTAGTGAACTACATTATTTCTCAAGTTACATAACTCTTTAAGCATCGACGCAGAAGACAGAGTCATGTGTTGGAATTCTGTATTTTGTAAATCAACAGTGATTAATGAAATATTTGGTTCCGACCATTTTATGATTTTTGTCTTCATTTTATTTTCACCAACAACCATGGCTACCTCCACAGCTGATATTGATTAACAGCCTAGAAATAACCATTGGAAGATGATGTCAAAAGGTTGTCTATGTTTTGCGGTCACTGAACTGTCCAGTGACTCTTTCCACAAAACTGTTTGGTGACTCCAATTCTTTCACAGACATAAAAACTTGCTCTCTATAATCCAATCTGCATCAAAACAGACTGTCCGGTGCTTATCACCGAACTGTCTGGTTTTTTTAGATAATGGTAAACAAAGTACCGGCCTTTGCTTCACAGAAGCTACAGCCTAAAATTACAAAATTTAAGCAACCGAAACAATTTGAATGAAAGATTATCAAAGGCAAATTCTATTGCTAAATCTCCATCCGTGGTCTACGAAGATCTGCATTGCCGCCGTCTCTAAACTCTGGCATGCGGCTTTTATTATTTCCTTGTCCTCCTCCTTCTCAAGATGACTCCAGTAGCGGAGCCAGTATCTTCCTCTGTATAATACCTGCATACAAGTTGGCAATGGAGCTTTGTCAAACACTACATCATTTCTACTAAGCCTTGTAGCCCAGCATAACGCTGATGCTCCCACCAGTAATTGTTGTTGTAGTTTTTTTTTTTTCCAAAATCCGTTGGCCAAGTTCCAAACATATGACCCTCATTTTGTGGTGGTGTCAACCCAAAAGTGATATGTACCAAATTTCAAAGAATTCTTGCATAATGACAATGAAAGAATAAGTGATCTATGTTTTCCTCCACCATACAAAAACTGCACCTTTCGTTACCATCCCAGTTTCTTTTTGCAAGATTATCCTTGGTTAGAACTACTCCTTTATATAAATACCACATAAAAATTTTTATCTTGCGCGGTGCTTAAATTTTCCATAACACTTTGTGGCTCTCAATTACCCGATTACTAATAAGAGCAAGATACATAGAGTGTACAGTAAACTGACCCTTCTGACTTAACTTCCAACTAAACCTATCATCCTGATCATTAAGTTGTATATGTGCTATTTTTGACACTAATTCATACCATAAAATTAAACTATTGTCATCCAAAGCTCTCCTAAAGTAAACATTAAGCGGAACGTTCTAAAAACATTGGATACTGTATCACTCTTTTTTCTTACTATATTATACAATGATGGGTATCTGTCTTTAAAAGTGGTCCTGCCAAACCAAATATCTTCCCAGAAGCGAATTTGTTTTCCATCATTTATCTTGAATGATACAAATCTGAGGAATTTTTCTTTGGCTTTCATTAACCTGGACCAAAAATGTGAATCACCTCGTTTTTTCTCAGCTTTTCCTATTGTTTGATTCTTTAAATACTTATTTCTTAACAATGTCTGCCGCATACCCTCATTTAATAGCTTGAAAATCCATTTACTCAACAAGCGTTGGTTTTGCACCACGATGTTTTGTATTCCCAATCGACCTTGGTCTTTAGGTTGGAATATAATGCTCCATTTTGTCAGTCTATTTTTTTTTCTGACTATCGTTTTGCCAGAAAAATCTTGACCTATAATACTCGATTTTTTAAGTATGCCTTTTGACACTTCAAAAAAAAGAGAGCATAAACATAGTCAAACTAGTAAGGACTGAATTTATCAAAACCAACCGTCCCCCTACTGACAAATGTTTCCCTTTCCAACTACTTAGTTTTCGTTCTATTCTTTCCTCTATGATTTTCCAATCACCATTACTCAATTTCCTACAATGCATAGAAATGCCTAAGTATCTGAAAGCGAGTGATCCCTGTTTGCACCCAAATAATTGTGTGCATTCAGCTTCAAAATCTTGTGCCTGACCAACACAGAATAATTCACTTTTATGAAAATTTATTTTGAGACAAGACAACTGTTCAAAAGCGCATAAAAGCAACTTCATGTTCTTTGCTTGGTCCAAATTATGATCCATAAACAGTATTGTGTCATCTGCATATTGTAAGATGGACAACCCATCGTCTACTAGATGTGGAAAGACCCTAGTAATTTGATCACTAGCCTTTGCTTGTTTAATCAAGATTGCAAGCATATCCACAACAATATTAAAAATAATGGGTGATAAAGGGTCTCCCTGTCTTACTGCTTTTTTTGTTTGAAATTTGGGCCTACTTGATCATTTATTTTAATACCAACATGCCCTCCTTTAACAAAAGACTCAATCCACTAACACCACGTTTGGGAGAAGCCTTTCATTCTCAGAGTTTGTTGTATGAATGGCCACTTGACTTTATCGTAGGCCTTTTAAAAATCAATTTTCGATATGACTCCATTTAATTTCCTCGTCTGTAACTCATGTAAAGACTCATGTAGTATTACTACTCCCTCCATAATATTTCTCCCTGGTAAGAAAGCTGTCTGCGATGGACTGATCACCTTATGAGCTACTCCTGTTATTCTATTAGTAGCCACTTTGGAAAAAATCTTAAAGCTTACATTTAATAAGCAAATTGGTCTGTATTGTTGTATTTTACTAGCTTCCTTACATTTAGGTAACAGAATGATTGTTCCAAAGTTGAGACTATATAAAGGCAAGTTTCCATTATGAAAACCGTAAATAAAGCCATTAGGTCGTCCTTTATTATTTCCCAAAAAGTTTGCTAAAACTATATTGGAAATCCATCAGGTCCCGGTGCTTTATTATGTTCCATCTGAAAAACTGCCTCTTTTATCTCCTTTTCAGTAAAAGGTTCTATTAAAGACACATTTTCCTGTTCAGTGACTTGTGGAATATCCTCTATTCTTGTTTCATCCATAACAAAATCATTAACTACAGGAGGGCCGAAGAGGTTTTATAATATGAAGTGATGTGTTTTTTCAAAGCTTCATCACCCTTGATTATTTGATCCTCATGTTGTAATTGGAAAATACGTGTCTTTCTATATTTTCCATGAGCTATGAGGTGAAAATATTTAGTATTGGAATCCCCTTCTAATAATTCATTTACTTTCGCTCTTTGGTACCACTTTATTTCTTGTTCCCTTAACATATGGGCCAGTCTATTACTTAAGCAGTTCTTAAGATCAATCTCTTCTCTTGTTAAAAGTGTTATCTCTGATTTTTTATCCAATTCATCTATTTTGTTCAAAATCTTTTTCTTGTATTGACCACTAATATTCTTTGCCCACCCTCTCAAAAATTGTCTCACTCGTCTGATTTTCCCTTGCCAAATTTCCATAGGAGTACCCTCAATAACCGTTCCTAACCATAACTCTTTAATCATTTCAGAGAATCCATCCTGTAGTAACCATCCTAATTCAAACTTAAAAGGTGGCTGGTTACACACCGAAGATTTATCACCCGTACTTAGAAGTAAAGGAGTATGGTCAGAGATATTTCTGGTCAAGGCTTGTACTGACAAAGGAAATTTTTGTTCCCATTCCGTGCTCATCAAAATTCTATCTAATTTTTCAAATGTAGGATTTGACAAATTATTTGCCCATGTGTACTTTCTCCCTGTCATCTCTAATTTCCTTAGATTTAAACCATCGATAACTGCATTAAACATAAAAGGCCATCTATCACTGTAATTATCATTGTTTTTTTTCTAAAGGGCTTCTTAAGATATTAAATCACCACTTATTAAAAGTGGTAAATTTTCATGGGAACACATGGACACTAATTCAGCCAAGAAATGTTCTTTCAGATTACATTGAGCAGGCCCATAAACTGCCACTAATGCCCATTTAAAATTATCCATCTTATTGCATAACTGAAATTTAACATAAAAATCCCCCTCACTTATATAACCTATATCATAAATAGTGAGATCAATTCTTAATAAAATGCCACCAGATCTTCCTCTAGGAGCTTTACTATGCCAAATAAAATCCTTCCCTGCACACAGGTTTTTTAGAAAATTTGGTGTAAACTCGCTCCTTCCAGTTTCTGATATGGCTATGAAGTTTAAGTTTTGTTCTTTTGTGAGATCTGAAACAAACTTGTGTTTTTTAGGGTCTCTGAACCCATTACTGTTCCAAAAATCCCTTTCACTGTCTGGTGAACTGTCGTTTCTAGACTCCAGAGACACCTTTTTGGAACTTCATCTTAGTGAACGTCGGATTGTCCAATCTGTCAGTCTATGTCACCACCGAACGATCCGTTGAACCCCTTCTCTTCAGTTTCCAGAAAACACCTTCTACGGACTCTGACCTTCGAGGCTCACTGGACTATTTGATGACTTCCTT
The DNA here is from genome assembly GCA_001602315.1 of Zoysia pacifica. Lineage (NCBI taxonomy): Eukaryota > Viridiplantae > Streptophyta > Magnoliopsida > Poales > Poaceae > Zoysia > Zoysia pacifica. The sequence continues at coordinate 40,179 of BCLH01001340.1, forward strand.
TGATTTCTCCAAAACTTTGCACCTTCTCTGGAACCAATTTTCCTTAGACATCGGACTATCCTGTTACTCTATTTGAATTTGATCCTCAAGATCAAGTTGTTTCCAACTTCATCTTGCTTCCTCAATTGATAATTTATCACTCAAGTGCCTTCTGAAATTTCTAGAGCATCTAAATTCCCTAACACTTGTGTGACCGAAGAGAAATGACTTGACCCCTCTTTATAGTGCTGATTTTTCCTATGAATTCAAAGCCTAAAACTAAACCATGATAGGACTCTAACTCATGCTTAGCCTTGATCTATCTTTAACCTCGAAACTTCATCAAGAGGTCCTTTATCAAGCAAGTCATCGATCATCCTTAAGGAAGCCAAGTCAGAGGTATTTAAGATAAGTGTTTGTTGAACCTATATTGAATGAGTTAGTTCATGGTTCTCATTCAATCACTAAAATATTCATACCTTTAGAGTTTCATACACCAATGATCATAAAGGATACACCTTAATGGGCTTGTACAATCTGGAAGAAGCCATGAAAAAGCTTTAAAATGATCTGCTGGCTTTCACACCAAAGAAAGTGTACGAGTAAAAAGCTAGCATAGGTAGGATGTAGATTTTTTAGTCACCTAAAAATCGCTTCTCATGAGGAATGTGTATAACTTCTGTAGAGTGAAAACTATCTTGACAATCATGCTCACAATCATGAGCGACATGGACTCTCATATGATTAGTGGGACTGGGATTTGTTTTGGTTGGTGAATCACAGTGGGAGACTATGGTTGGTTGATATGTTTGTGTTGTAGGTGGGTTTGTTGATCTAAAGTTGTGGGTTGATAATAACCTAGTAATTAGATGCTTAATAGGAGTGTGTCTCTATTGCAAGTTTCTACAAAGGAACATACTTAAACCTTTCCTTTACAAATGTTGTTCAGCTGAAGGAGAACTGTAGGAAAAAGCTGAAGACACAGGAGCTTAAGTTTAGGTGTGCCGTCTCTGTGGTCAAGTACTTCCTGTAAAATTACGCTCTTCTTCGTTTGCTTTTATGTTGCATCTGATTCTCGACATTTAAATCATCTGGTAATAGTTTAATTCTTCGTAATCAAGACATTATTCAGTTTTACTATTAATGAAGTCACTTTGGCACACATCAAGGTACACTTGATTTTGACCTTAAAATCATGTGTGACAGCAGGGCACCAAGCTGTGGGATCACACTTCTGGTACCAATCAACCCTCACGACTCTCCCTCCACCTCCATCTTTCGTATCATGGATGGGCAATATGGCTTGTTTGTACCATTGCGCTGAAATTAGTTTGCATAGGATAACATTTTGATAGTTAGAATAGTACATACAATGATATTTTTAAAATGGACAATTGTGTTTTTACCCCCACTTGCTCAATTGTGATTTTACTCTCATTTTTTAGGGTTTGTGATTTTACCCCTAATATTTGAAAATGAACAATCCGCTTGCTCCTACTTGTAACAACGTTAGCTTTAGTCCAAAACCTAATTAGAGAAAATAAGAAAAATTCAAATAAAATAGAAATGCTCATTGTATCCCTCCCTCTGTTCTCATCCATAACTGAATACAATCCTTAAAATTTATATAAATTATACTGAAACTTATTAAATATGCCAATAATAGTCCAACTATTGACAAAATAGTATTGAATATTATGCCAAAATATTATCAGTGCTCACACAAAATAGGGTAAAACTATAATCCCCAAAAAAATAGGGTTAAATCAAAGATCTTTTGTCTTGTAAATGTCATATTTAACACTATTAAGTTGTTTTAACGGAGTAGGGGTAAACTCAACGTTCACTTTTGAAAACCAAGAGCAAAATCACAGACTCTAAATAATAGGGATAAAACC
>BCLH01001340.1:42060-62988 GCA_001602315.1 Zoysia pacifica
AAATGTTATAATAGTGCACACATGATTTCTACACGGAACTCTTTTCATCTCACTCTTCATTAATATGTTGCGACAACATCAAATATGTTAACATTAAACTTATACCCGTCCCAATATATGTCAGCTCACATTGCCCAACTTATTTTTACGAACCTAGCGGAGTCTTAAGTAAGACACATCAGTTAAAAGGTTGCATTTGGTTGGAGGATAAGAATGATAGGATTGTCCCGTCTGTGTTTTCTATGAATGGAACCATTTGTGTTTATCCATTTTTTTCTACTGGTTGGATGGATATGTTCCTGGATGATGATAATCAACTAATTATAGTATTATAAATAAACAAGTTATAAGTAATAAAAAATATTTAATATTATAATGTACTAACATTTATCAATTTTAATACTATTGTAGAACTAAATAATAACTAGCCCTAATGTCCGTGCTAATGCTACGGTCTAATAAAAATATCAAGAAATCATATATTAATATTAAAATGAATTTGTTCATTTTCCAATAACTTTCTTTGGATCTTATATATTTGTTCCGAGTAGTTGTATTTTGTTAACTAACAATGATCCGTGTGGGCCAAAAATTTGGGAGATTCGGAAAAGCTCATCCGTTAGATTTGTAGGGTATGTATATGGAGAGATTTCATTCATCAGATTTGTTAAAAAAGATAACTCTGGGTGCATTTTCTGTGTGCAGTAGTCTAATCCATCTCTGTTGGATATATTTTACAGTGTGTACGTAGAAAAGAAGCTGTGCTTTTTAAGGAGTAGTGAAAGTGCATCTAGGATCTCTTATGGATTTGGGATGAATTGTGATAAACAATAGAAGCATTTGATGGCTTTTTGTGAGCATGTGTGCAAGAACTATGTTCATGAAACTTTATTGACCCCCAAAAAGAAAAAGAGAATTGTTGGCTCCTTGGCTCTGGAGTTTCTAGCTTTTGTATTTCTTGAGTCATAGGACCACCGTATTATCAAGGGGGTTCTGCCTTTTCTATTTTGAAAATGGTTAAGTGCTCTAACATTTCCCGCTCAATCTCAATCTTAATCTTCGTGTCTTGGTTATTGGCTCCAGACTTATTCGGACACGGACATGTCCGCTCAGTGGCCAGACTCCAGAGAGGGAGCACGTAGCTCACCTCAGACTTATCCAGGTGTCTAGACTGTCCGGCACTGGACATGTCCAGGCCAAGCTGCGAACTCTAGAGAGTTGTTTCCTTCGGCAGAGCCGAACTAGTCCGCCCCTCCAGACTAATCCGGGCCCAGACTTATCCGTCAAGTCCTACGGACTCCAAGAGAAGGGACACCCCGTTACTTTTCGGAATTGTTCGGACCTCCAGAGTGGTTACACCACGGCTTGACCGAAATTCTCCGCTCGGCCGAAGTAGTCCGCTACCGGATTTGTCCGTTCCCTCTGCGAACTCCAGAGAGATGACTATATTACAGTTGAGCCCGATGTTTGGACCTATCCGGACATTCGAACTAGTCCGCTTCTGGCATTTTTGGAAGGTCATCCTTGATTGATCTATATAATCTCCCTTCCCTCCGTGTCTTAGGGTTACTAAAAGCTTGCATATTTTTAAAATCACGCCCTGAGACCCTCTGAGATCCACCTCTCCTTCTCCCCTCGTTCTTTGAATCCCCTAGGGTTTTCATTAAAGGAAGAGGAGATCGTGAGTGTTTTCACTCTTGATTCAATTTGAGCACTTGATCTTTTCATTGCAGGTCTTTTAGGACTTATTACTCTTGGAGATTCGTCTTCTAGACGGTTAGATGTCGCCCGAAATCCATCAAGATTGTTGTGGTGAGATTCGGGAGGTTTATATCACCCCTCATTGATCTAGTGAAAACCAAGTTGATCTTTGTGGTCACTTGGAGAGGTTTAGGGTTGAGTGCAACCCGGTTCTTTGTGGACTCCTCAACGAAGATGTAGGCTTTGTGTGGAGCTGAACTTCTGTCAAAAATCTCTGTGTCTCTTGTCTCCTTTTGGTTTTGAGTTTGATCTATTTTCGCTGCGATTAGCGGACTTATCCGCAAGGACCGGACTTGTCCAGACTTGTCCGCTACTGGACAAGTCCGACTGACCGGACTAGTCGGCACTCTGTTTTACTGATCAAATTATTTTTAAGACTCAAATTTCAGGTCATTGCCTATTCACCCCCATCTAGGTAACATTCAATTGGTAGCAGAGCCGAGACTCTATTTTTTCAATAGCTTAACAGCTAGAAGAGTTAAAGATCTACTGAGAAGACCGGTGATTTGTCTGCAAGCAAGGACAACTACACCAATGACCAATTTGATTACAACAAGCTGAAGATTGGACAAGCCTCAGGTAAGATTCTTATCTTTGATGGAACCTTATACGAGCACTGGAAGTTTCGTATGATCATCTACCTCGAATCAATGGGGCCACAAATCTTGAAGATTGTGGAGAAGGGCTTCACTTTTGAGGATGGAGAAAATCCTACTCAAAAGGATGAAGTTCACATGCACCGCAATGCTCAAGTTGCCTCCGTGATCATTTCGGCGCTAAACCCAAATGAGTACACCAAGGTGATTGGGATAAGAAATGGCCACAAGATTTGGAGGAAGCTTGAGATCATCCATGAATGGACGGACACCGTAAAAGAAACAAGAGAATCTCCTAAGAGGACAATACAACTTGTTCATTAGAAAGAAGAATGAAGGATCTAAAGAAGTTCACAATCGTCACATGGAGATCGTCAACAAGAGAAAAGCACTACGAGTGAAGCTTGAAGACATCGAAGTCAACAAAAGGTTACTTCAAGCCCTTGAACCTTGGAACTCACATTTATGTACTCTTATTAGGGAGAAGAAAAACTTCAAGAACTTCACCACAGATGAAGTACTCAAATGACTTCTTGCACAACAAGATCAAGATGAAGAGGCAAGAAGGGTAAACTCCTTAATCTGCAACACCACTTCCGAAGAAAAGGGCATAGCCCTCAAAGCCAAAGAGAAGAAGGTGTACATTCAAAGCTCAAACGAAGAAGAAAGCGATGATGAAGTGTTTGCGCTGCTCATAAGTAAGTTTAAGAAATTCGTGAAGAAAAGCGGCTTCCACAAGAAGAGCTTCAGCAAAGGTAAAACTAGAAAATCTAAGAGAACTTGCTATGAATGTGAAGAGGAAGATCATTTTATTGCAGAGTGTCCCAACGCCAAGAACAAAGACAAGAAGGAGAAGAAGAGTGACAAGGAGTACAAGAAGAACAAGGAAAAAAGTGCAACAGACAAGACCACATAGGACAAGAATGGAACTCCGACTCCGACTTCGACTCCGATGAAGGAGGAATTGCCACATTGGCGATAGGCGTCACTCCAACCAACACCTCTCTCTTCGAAAGCTTGAGTGATGAAGAAGAAGCTGCACCCACTTGTCTCATGGCAAAAGAGTCAAAGGTATTGAAATCTAAACTTGACTCTAGCGATAGTTAAAATGATGATGATGTGACTAACTTGCTTGAACTAATGACTAGAGTTGATAAACAAAGAGATGAAATTGAGAGGCAAGAGGATATTCTTGAGAAGCAAGAAGACTTGCTCATTCTTGAGAAGAAGAGAAACTTTGATCTCAAGAATATCCTAACTCTTGAGAGGAAGAAAGTAGATGAATTAACTAAAGCCATGGCTGAAGTTAATGATGCAAGCAAAACTTTTAGATTTGCTAATGATGCACTTCAAGGAGAAGCATCTTACTTGAGAGAAGCGTCTTGCCCCCCTTTGCCTGTTATTTGTGATAGGTGCAAAGATGTGGAGATTGAGAAGTTTATTGAGAATGAGAAGATCATCATGCAACTTCAAAAACACGTAAAGACTCAATGCACAAGCTCAATAAAGCAAAATCTCCATCGAGCAAGAAAATGCTAAGTACGCTAGAGAAGCGTATATGAACACTAGACGCCCACATGTCAAGGATGGCATTGGCTATGAGAAGGATAAGAGTCACAATACAAAGGAAAACAAGGACGGCAAAGAGTTCGTGAAGTTCACCAAGGGAGGAAGCTGTAAAGCCAAGAATGAAGCATCTCCAACACCTCCTCCAAAGAACTCTAATGTTTTTCATTGTGCTAAACTTTTTTATGATTTTTATGCTTCTTATGTACTAACCAAGAATGATTTTGGTAGAGTTATTGCCAGATATGTTGGGCCACGAAACAAGAACACCAAGTCTTGTGTGTGGGTGCCAAAATCTTTTGTTACTAACGTGAAAGGACCTAAACAAATTTGGGTACCTAAAAAGAAAGCCTAATCTGTTTTGTAGGAATACTCCTCCGGTGGAAGAAGTTGGGTGATTGACAGTGGCTGCACAATCATATGACCGGAGGGAAGATGTTCTCATCTATTGAAGAGCACAAGGCTCAAGATGACAGTGTTACCTTCGGGGATGACAAAAAGGGGAAGGTAATTGGTCTTGGAAAAATTGCTATTTCCAATGATCTATTCATTACAAATGTTATTTTGGTTGAATCTTTGAGTTACAACTTGTTATCTGCGTCACAATTATGTGAGATGGGTTACAATTGTTTGTTCACCAATTATGATGTGACCGTCTACAAAAGAGAAAGTTGTACCATGGCATTCAAAGGCTACTTGAAGGGAAAACTTTATTTAGTAGATTTCTCTAATAATAAAGTAGTCTCAGATACGTGTCTTGTTGCTAAGTCAACAATGGGTTGGTTGTGGCATCGCCGTCTAGCCCATATTGGCATGAGAAACCTTTATAATCTCTAAAAAAGGGGGTCACATCATAGAACTAACGGATGTTTGCTTTGAAAAAGATAAAATTTGTAGTGCATGCCAAGCCGAAAAGTAAGTAGGAGCAAGCTATCCATCCAAAAACATAATGACGACTACAAGACCGTTGGAGATGCTACACATGGACTTATTTGGCCCCGTGGCATACATTAACATTGGCGGTAACAAATATGATCTTGTTATTGTTGATGATTTTTCTCGCTTCACTTAGGTATTCTTCTTGCATGACAAAGGTGAAACAAAGAGTGTGCTCAAAACATTCTTGAGAAGAGCTCAAAATGAGTATGAAGTGAAGATCAAGAAGATAAGAAGGGACAACGGCACTGAATTTAAGAACACTCAAGTGGAATAATACCTTGATGAAGAAGGCATAAAGCATGCGTTTTTAGCACCCTACTCCCCTCAACAAAATAGGGTTGTTGAAAGGAAGAATCGAACACTCATTGAGATGGCAAGGACAATGCTACATGAGTACAAGACGCCTGATCATTTTTGGGCTGAAGCTGTCAATACCGCATGCCATGCAAGCAACCGTTTGTATCTACATCGACTCTTGAAAAAAACTCCCTATGAGCTTCTCACCGGTAACAAACCTAACATTTCATACTTTCGAGTATTTGAAAGCAAATGTTATATGCTAAACAAGAAACCCAAATCCTCTAAGTTCTCACCTAAAGTTGATGAAGGGTTCTTGCTTGGTTATGGATCGAACGCTCACACCTACCGTGTATTCAACAAAACCAATGGTTGTGTTGAAATAGCACGTGATGTGACGTTTGATAAATCTAATGGCTTCCAAGAGAGACAAGTTGTTAATGAAATTATAGATGATGAAGAAGCTCCGACTGTAGCAATCAAGAGGATGACACTTGGTGAGATCAAGCCACAAGAAAATTAAGAGTCATCTACATCCACAAGTCAAGTAGAACAGGGCATGACGAAAGATGATGAATCAAGTGAAGAAGCACCACGAGTAGTCAATGATTAAGATGATCAAAGTGACAAGCTTACAATTCATGATCAACACATTGAAGAGAATACTAAAAGGACAAGTCAACAAGTGCAACATCCATGAGCACACCAAATGTGCAACGAGATCACCCCGTCGAGCAAATACTTGCTGATATTGACAAGGGGGTAATCACTAGATCTCGTGTAGCTAAATTTTGTGAGCATTACTCGTTTGTTTCTTGTCTTGAGCCTCTTTGGGTAGAAGAAGTGCTAAATGATTCGAACTAGATAATGGCTATGTAAGAAGAACTCAACAACTTCACAAAAAATAAAGTTTGGACACTTGTGAAACGAACCAAGCAAAACATTTTTGGAATCAAATGGGTCTTCCACAAGAAGCAAAATGAAGACGGTGTTGTGGTAAGAAACAAGGCAAGATTGGTGGCCAAAGGATACTCTCAAGTCGAAGATTTGGATTTCGATGAAACTTATGCTCTTGTAACTAGACTTGAGTCAATTCGAATATTGCTTGCCTTTGCTACTCACCATGGTTTCAAGCTGTTTCAAATGGATGTGAAAAGCGCTTTCCTCAACGGTTCAATAAAGGAAGAAGTGTACATTGAGCAACCACCAGGTTTTGAAGATCAAAAGTACCCGAACCACGCGTACAAGCTCCTCAAAGCTCTGTACGAGTTGAAGCAAGCACCAAGGGTATAGTATGAGTGCTTGAGAGACTTCTTCGTCAAGAAAGGCTTCAAAATAGGGAAGGCTGATTCTACTCTTTTAATAAAGAAAGTTTCTAATGATATCTTTGTATGCCAAATATATGTTGATGACATTATATTTAGTTCTACTAACAAATCACTTTGTGATGAGTTTAGCAAGCTTATGACCAAACGGTTTGAGATGTCTATGATGGTTTCTAGGATTTCAAGTGAAGCAATTAAGAGAAGGAACTTTTATTGTCAAGCAAAGTACACTCAAGACATGCTTAAGAAGTTTGACATGGCAAATGCAAAGCCAATGAAGACTCTCATACCTATTAATGGCCATCTTGATCTCAACAAGAAGGACAAATCCGTTGATCAAAAGATATATCGCTTCATGATAGGATCTCTCCTTTACTTATGTGCATCTAGGCCGGATATTATGCTTAGTGTATGTATGTGTGTAAGATTTCAAGCCGATCCGAAAGAATGTCACTTAGTGACCGTGAAGAGAATTTTGAGATATTTAGTTTATACACCAAACCTAGGACTATGGTACCCCAAATGCTCAAAATTCAATCTCATTGGGTATTCCGATGCGGATTATGCCAGATGTAAAGTGGGCCGTAAAAGCACATCGGAGACTTGCCAGTTTTTGAGAAGATCTCTAGTGTTTTGGCCATCTAAAAAACAAAATTTCTTTGCCCTTTCCACAGCCAAAGCGGAGTATGTCGCAGCCGGTAGTTGTTGTGCTCTACTTCTATGGATGCTGTAACAGGCCAGTTTTCCGTCATGGGCTGGTTTCTCTCCTCCCTTTCAGCCCAACCGGCCTGCTAGCATCCTCATGATCTCGACCATCGATCTCCATCCGATTCAATGGCTCTCGTCACTCCCACTCCAACCCTAGCTGCCTTGGAGCCAGCCGCCAGCCTGCCTCCTGCACACCTCCAACTCACCGGCCGCCACCCCACCCCCAGCAGGACGCCCGCCCCAGCCTTCCGAGCTCCAGCTGGCTGGCCCAACCGCCTTCCCCAACCTCTGGCCACCGCTCCCCATCTCCAACCGCCTCGCGCCTCCTTTTTCACCAGCCGACGTGCGCCCCGTGTCTCGCCTTGCTCCGCACCGCCCAGCTCTGCGCGCGCGCTTGGCCGCCTCGCCGCCCCGCAGTCCCTTGGCCGCCTCATCTGTGCCGCCGCACGACGCCCGGTCTCCTCCCTGCGCCAACCCGTCTCTGCACCGCGCTGTCATCGACATCATCTCTGCCCTCCATCGACCTCTCGCAGGAGCTCGTTGTCATCGTCGACCCTGAGCCTCGCCTCGTTCGCGGCGTCTCATGTCCGCGCTCCAACGAGCCCGCGCGTGAGCGTCGCCCTGTCGACGACGTCCTCGCCTCAAGCCGCTCGTCGCCGTGCTGTCCCCGACGCGCGTCGACCCCTCCTTGACCTCGACTCGCCGATCCTGCGGCGGCCCGTCCTCGTCGTCCATCAGCGTCGCACAAGCTCCCTGATCCGTCCCCGTCGAGCCTCGTCGACCTCGCGCTGAGTCACGCCGCGCGCAGCATCGCTGCTCGTCGTCATCCTCGCGCCGACCCTTGTGTGCGCCGTCCTCGTTGGTGCACCCCGTCTCGATCCTCTTTGCCCTGCACCGAGCCCCGCGCACCCTCTCCTCCCTCGACCCGTCGTTCTGCGTCGTCCTCGACCTCGCTGTCCTGCTCGCCGTCGACCTCTAGCCGCTGGATGCGCGACGCCTCATCTCTGTGCGGAGATGTCGTCCTGCTTGTCGAGCCCCACGCCCGTCTTCGTCGGCCGCGCGTGCTGCAGGTCCTTGTCATTCGCATCGGTTACATTTGAATCGACCTCGACCCCCCTCTCCGTCCAGTGCCGCTTTCATCGACCCAGCAGCTGATCGGTCGTCCCCCGTTCGGACTCATCTTCGCGTCGTCCTTGCTCGTCGACCTCACCCATCTGCATCATTTCATTCCAAGCCGCTGCGGCGTCCTTCTTTGGTGGATTGAGTTTTTTTCCCTGGTGAGTTTTCGTGGTCGGTAGAATGTTCCCGATTCAGTTTGGTTCACCGCTTTGAACTTCCTAGTCTCGTCTTCTTCGGCTGTGCAGGGAGTCCAGATCGTCTGTTCGAGGACCGTGGTCATGCTGGGTACTCTGGAGTCGGCGCTGTCATCATCCTCATTGCTTAGTTCTAGCACGCAGAGAATTTCTAGCAGATCCTCTTTCCTGTAGCGTCAGATCAAGGAGCAGTTTGAGCAAGTGGTCACCGTCGTCTTCTCTCGTACTGCTCGTGCCGTCTTTGTCGTCTTCAGTGTCGTTCATCTTCAAGCTTGAGGTCGCCCTGTTCCGCGAGACCCCCCCCCTTCAGATCAAGCCTTCGATGAGCTGTGCAGCATCTTCTCCTTTTAATTTCAATTGTGTGTGCTTGGTTTCCATCCCTATCTAATGTCATTGTCTACTTCTTTAGTTAGGAGTCAGTTAGGCGTGAACCGTGTTGCAGGCCATCTGAATGCAAGGTTTCGAGGTTCGCATCGTCTCCCGTTCTACGACGTCTCCATCCAGCATCTTCGGCTCCGTCTCAAGCTACATCCCCGTCGTCACTCATGCCGTCCTCATCGTCTGTCGTCGTGTCGTCGAGATCTTCGTCCCGTTGTCCGAGTTCATCGCTGTCTTCATTTTGGCTCAGCCGTCTCCGGTGAGTTTCCTCTGTTATCGTTGTTTCCGTTGGTTGGACATTGAACTCGATCTGTGCTAGGAAGACCAAATCGTCGGAGCATGAGCATGTCTTCTTTTTCTGTGTTCTGTTGGTATACTGTGTAGGGATTAAGCCAGGTTGGTGTATATTTTCAGGTCGGTGGATCACCACCGTTCTTTGTGTCCGACGCCCAGGATCTAAGCTACGTCGTCTTCACCTCGGCCCGTATTTCCCACAGCTTCCCTTCGGCTCTTGCTCAAGTATCGATGAGCATCTCTATATCTCTGTTCGGTTTCTCGTTGTTTCATTTCAATCTGTGAGTGCTGACTTCTTCGTCTTCTTCCTTGGTTGGTTTTTTCTTTGAGCCACCACTTCGAGTGCAGGTTCAATTGTCCATGTTGTCGTACCTGGGGATAGCTCATCGATCGTCTCGTCGGATAGCTTCCCATGCCATCGACGCCGTCGGCTCTTTGTTGAACCAAGCTGTGGTGAGCTATGTTCTCTTGTTCCTTCACCTTTCCGGTCGCTTAGCAAAGTTTGCAACTCATGGCTATGACTTGGTGCTGAAGTCTAGGTTTTCTGTTGTGTGCAAGGATAGTTCCAGCTCTAGACCAAAGTCAGCAGAGTCAACTGTGATCGAGCCTAAGTTTCGGGTTGTTCGGTCATGTCGAGTTCCGGCGCTGCTTTTGCCTTCGATCATCATCCTTGTGGTCTTGCTTCAACTTTGGCACCAGTTTTGGTGAGTACTTCTGTCCTTCATTTCCTTTCTTGTTGGTTAGGCCGATCCGTAGCTCGTGTGGTGTCCAGTTCATTCTCTAGTCGTGCAGCCGGTGACCATCTCGTGGGTCACGTGGCTGACACCGTGTCCAAGCCTTTGGATACGTGTCCACGGTCCGGCTGTGACCCAGCTCGTGGTCAAGTGGCTGTGACTGTGTCCGTGCCTCAGTTCTTTCCTGTTAGGGTCAACGTGCGACCAGATTCTTGGACACGTGCCGTCTACCATGTCCTAACCCTGTTTCTCACGCGTTTGGCCCAGTCCGTGTCTTTTCCCTGAGAAATGATCGTGAGATTGTGTCTTGGAGTCCGTTCTGGTAGTTGTCGAGTTGTCTTTTTCAGTTTCTCACTTGGTTTTCGTGCCGTTTGTCTAGCTGGAGATGTTGCCGAGTTCTTGAAGGCTGTTCTGCACGAGGAACAAGATTTTGGATGGGATCTCCACTAACAAGGCAAGCCGCGCTCCTTGACCAATTTTGATCCTAACCTTTAAACTGCATGTTTTGTTTGAAACCATAATTTGCATGTCAACTATTTTAAAATATGCTAACAACATTCCCAAGCCGTGCCTATTTATCGTTCCACATATTATGAGCCCTAGGACTGCTTTAGTACTTTTACTTTACTTTTATGCTTAGCCATGCTTAGTTGCATTTACTTACTACACTTCACACTTTATCACTATAAAAATAGAATTTGTGTTAAATGTCTTTGAACTGTGATTCAAATGTGTGAGTTTTGCAAATAACTCTATACAAACTATTTAGCGGGGGCAGGTAGGAGTATGAGATGCTGGGGGACTCTTGAGAAGTCCCTGTTGGCGTACCTGTTGCGGGTACACGTGAGGTTCCAGCTTTTGGACCTTTCGCGAGGTTAGTTGCTGTTGAGGTTGGAGAGATAGCCTGTCCCGGCAATTAAGGACCGAATCCTTTGAGCCTTATACGCTCAGTCGACAACCATGCACACCACGTTACCCTGTATGGGCAGTTGGCTTGACCTTGAAGCTTGCCGAGGCTGCTTGTTTACCCGTGGGTTGGCGGTGTTGTGTTAGTATGGTGTAGAGCTATGACTCCCCACATGAGATCGAGATACCCCACCTGATCAGTGGTAGGCTCCTTACAGCTTCAGGACCTGATTGCGAAGGCACTTGAGATCCCTATCTTGAAAGACGGATAGCGCCAGTCAAAGCTTGTGGATGGGTCTTATGTGGTTACTATTCGAGGGCTGCGGCCGCGGCCCTTGATATGGTGCCACTTCTCGTGGGACCAGGTGCATAAACTCTGCAGAGTTACAGTCAATACGCATTGCCACATCCTTTTTGAAGCACAACCCCCTGAGCAGTGCTCCTCGTTGAGTAGTTTTGTTTTCTTCCCTCCTCTTTTATTTCAAAATGTTTTAGACCCCGGCCTTTGAGCTGTGGCCGAGTGTGGAGATTACACCGGCATTTAAAATGAACCCCGTTCGGGATAACGAAGATCCCTGCGAGGCAAGACAATAAAATTAGACTGTTTTAAAATAAAACTTCTTGCATCTTTAAAATAAAATGTTTTGAACTTGCATTTAGCACTTGAGCCAGCTTTTATCCTTGAAACTATCCTTTGCATGCATACATTGTTGATAGGTAGTGCGCAGTTTGCTGAGTATTCACGTACTCACGGCTCTTCACGCTCTTCTTTTTCAGAGGTCAGCTAGAAAATCATTCTCGTCTATCTTCCGGCTATTGTTTGAGGTTCACTCCTGTACTCGAGTTGCCTATGGAGGAAGTGGTTCGTTTTGGTGTTTTCTCTCGCCCGTTGCTTTCGCTGCTGTTTCAGTTCTTCGATTCTCGGTAGTTTTGTTCTGCTTTAAGAAGTTCAGTAAGTCTTATGGATGATCTCGTTGATTTAATTTATCTTATCCTTGTTTACTCACTCTGTTATGGTTTTCGATTGATCACTTGTGATAAACATGTTGCCAACCTCCTAGGATTAGCGAAGTCACGTAAAATCAGGTCTTATCGAAAGGTAAGAAAACCTGGTCGTTACAGATGCGGCAAACTCTAAAGGATTATAGTTACACTTTGAACCGTATTCCACTCATACGTGACAATGAAAGCGCCATAAAGCTTACTTACAATCCATGTGAGCACTCCCGCACCAAACACATAGACATCCGACACCATTTCATAAGAGACCACTCCATCAAAGGGGACACAAAAATTTCTCATGTATCCACACAAAAGCAACTAGCCGACATCTTCACCAAACCTCTAGATGAGAGACGCTTTTGTGAACTTAGGAATGAGCTGAATATGCTTTATTCTCAGAACGTGGCTTGAAGTGTTGCACATCTGATGTGGCATAGGATAGATTTTGAAAATAAAAGATTTGCAAAATATCTTGCATGTTTTGTTTTTGAAAATTTTAAAAGTTTTAGAAAATTTCATTATGAAAAGTGTAGTCATGGTTGATTGATTGATTGTTTCTGATCACACATTGCATAATGATGTTTGTTTTTGAAAAATTGTCCAATGGTTCACTTTCTTTCAACATCGAAAATCTGCTCCTTGATTCAAGACTACGAGGACTGAACAAGTCCGCAGTCCCGGGCTAGTCCGTCGATAAACAAGTTCGTGGACCAAGTTCGGACCACGGATTCTATTTAAACCCCGAGTCTTCTTCCCCAAATACTTTTCCACTTTCTCTCTCCCGCGCCAAACCCTAGCTCGTGACTTCCGTGGCAATCCGGCATTTCGATCGGTGGAAAGTGAATTCATTTCGTGGAAAAGCTTCTCCACCCTCGGACTAGTCTAGAACCTCAAAAGTCCGCTCTTTTTTCATCCTCGTTTGAAGGTAATCTCTTCTCTAGGGTTTGAGTTTGAAATATGGTTGTTCCCATTCATGACTTTCAAATCCCTTCCGTGAGATCACTCCTAGGATGCTATAAGTGCTTTGTATGCAATATGGCTAAGAGTTGTAGTCAGATCTAAAAGTTGTGAAGATTTGTTCTTTGTATGCACTATCGAGCTCCAGACAAATCCGAGCGGCCAGACTAGTCCGCTTGCGGACAAGTCTGCTGCCCAGACAAGTCCGCTGTGAGGCAAACCACATTGAACAAGTTCAATCAATTTTGATCAATCATCCTCACATTCCATTCTAATCCTGTACTCTATACCAGTTGTCAGCATGTCAGGTGAAAGCAGCTCTTGCCGTGTAGTAAAAAAAAGTTGGTTCAAAGAAGAGAAAAATTCATCTTTCGGTTGTGGATCATGATGACATTCAAGAGGAGCCTCAGACTATCAACATGGTGTTAGCCAAACCGCTGGATCATGAGAGAGGCAGGGAAGGTGTTGATTATATGAGGAATGCATCAGCAGCTTTTATTAGGAGAGGAGAAAACTGCTATTCTGAGGGCAAGCAATGCTTTGATACTAGATTCTAGAGTTGTTTTCATGCAGATTACTACTACTTCGTCTATTTAAAGTTGAAGAATCCAGTCATTGGCATGCAGTGGGTTGACTAGGAGTACATGATCACGAAGGACAATCCTGTTTTCAATGAAGTGATTGAGGCTTTCACTTTTCATGGGATCAAGAACATCTTACAATTTAAGTACCCATAGAACAAGGCAGTGATAGCTCAATTCTATGCCACTCTCTATTATCATCAGGAAGGAGAGGCTAGAATTTCTTGGATGACAGGCTCAAAACAGTACTCAGTGACAGTGCGACAGTTTGTCAACATCATCAAGTTTCACAGTGGTTTCTCTTGCTCAACTAGGATTCACAATGAGCCAGTACTTGATGTAAATGCAATGTACTTCATGTATGACACCTCCTCTCACTTCTCTCCGCCAAACACTACTGGGTTCTTTCCCTTCTATAAAGTAATGCATCGCATTCTTAGGAAGACTTTGGCTCCTAAAGAAGGCGACGCATCCAATCTTCATGGTCATGGAAGGAACCTCCTCAAGTGGTTATCAAAACAAGTTTAACACTTTTAACTTCATGTTCTCGGAGATTCTTGACATCGCACAAAAGCCAAATAGGGCGTGTGATTATGACCCCTATATTATGTGCATGATTGAGAAGGTTACCGACAAAGTGTTTGAGAAGGAGGAGTCACACAAGAAACTTCAACCTCAAGTATCGGCTGTTGTTACACGAGCTCCACCTTCTACTCGTCCAGCAACTAGGAGGGCTCCTGTCAGTTCACCTCCATCATCCTCTCATGGTAGAAGCGGTTTGTTCAACATTCTCAAGGGTTTCTTCAAGATCTGTCAGAACATTGATGCTCGTGCTCACAAGGAAAGGGTTGCTCGAAAGAACACTAGAGCTACTAAGGAATGGCAACGCCAGCAGGGGATTCCTTGTTCACCAGACAGCTCAGACATTGAAGAAAAATCTCCTCCAACTTATGACCCATTTGCAAATATTACTCATGAGGAGCATGCATATTTTGAACAGCAGCCAGATGAGGACTCTGAGGAGACAGCAAGTGATGATGATGCCGAGGAGTAGCTATCATTCTCTCTCTCTTTTCTTTCTTTTTTGGTGTCTTGATGCCAAAGGGGGAGAAATAGAGAAGCTCCTATCTATCCATCCATCCTTTATCTATCGTTAGTGTGAACTATTTGGACTTGTGTGTTTTTTAAACTTGGTTTGTAATATTTCGTACTCCATGACATTTGCTTATGTGATGATGTGCTGCTTATGTGCTTTATCTATCTCATTGCATATTGCTATTTGTTACAAGTTGAAATTCGTGTAAGCATCTATCATTATCTTAGTATGTGTTGTTATGCATGGACTTAGGGGGGAGCTTATATGTGCTTTAACTTGTAACCCTTGATTATCTTTGTAGCTTTTTATTGGTTGTCACTAATTCACCTAAAAGGGGGAGATTGAAAGTGCATCTAAGATTCTTTGTGAATTTTGAGATGAATGGTAACAAACAATAGAAGCATTTGATGGCTTTTTGTGAGCATGTGTGCAAGAACTATGTTCATGGAACTTTATTGACCCCCAAAAAGGAAAAGAGAATTGTTAGCTCCTTGGCTCCGGAGTTTCTAGCTTTTGTATTTTTTGAGTCATAGGACCACTATACTATCAAGAGGGTTATGTCTTTTCTGTTTTGAAAATGGTTAAGTGCTCTAACATTTTCCACTCAATCTCAATCTTAATCTTTGTGTCTTGGTTATCGGCTCCGGACTTGTTCGGACACGGACATATCCGCTTAGTGACCGAACTCCAGAGAGGGAGCATGTAGCTCACCTCAGACTTATCCGGGTGTCCGGACTTGTCCGGCACCGAACATGTCCGGGCCAAGCTGTAAACTCCAGAGAGTTTTGGCAGAGCCGGACTAGTCCCTCCGGACTAGTCTGCGCCCGAACTTATCCGTCAAGGTCTGCGGACTTCAGAGAAGGAGCACCCCGTTATTTTTCGGACTTGTCTGCCAGCGGATTTGTTCGCTGGACGGGCAGACTCTAGAGTGGTTACACCACAGCTTGACCGGTCTTGTCCACTCGGCCGCCGGACTAGTCCGCACCTCTCCTCCTCTCGTTCTTTATTGAATCCCCTAGGGTTTTGCTTGAAGAAAGAGGAGATGGTGAGTCTTTTCACTCTTGATTCGATTTGAGCACTTGATCTTTTTATTGCAGGTCTTGCAGGACTTATTACTTTTGAAAATTCGTCTCCTAGACGGTTAGGTGTCGCTCGAAATCCATCAAGATCATTGTGGTGAGATCCGAGAGGTTTGTATCACCCCTCATTGATCTAGTGAAAATCAAGTTGATCTTTATGGTTACTTGAAGAGGTTTAAAGTTGAGTGTAACCCGGTACTTTATGGACTCCTCAACGGAGACATAGGATTCTGTGTGGAGTGTCTCTTGTCTCCTTTTGGTTTTGAGTTTGATCTATTTTCACTGCGGTTAGAGGACTTATCTGCAAGGACCGGACTTGTCCGCTACCAGACAAGACTGATCGAACTAGTCCGCACTCTGTTTTTACTGATCAAATTATTTTTAAAACTCGAATTTCAGATCGTTGCCTGTTCAACCCTCCCTCTAGGCAACTTTCAAGTACAGATAAAATTATGTTAGTATCACTATGAACAATATAATTTTTTACCAATTAAATAAATATAAATATATAAGTATGTACTACCAAATACGATCTTATATAAATAAACTCTAATTAACAATAAAATAGGCTAATTGTCATTAATCATGTTACTAACAAACATGTTTAGACAATGTGGATGAATTCATCCAACCAAAAAAATAGAACGGCTTCGTTCAGCATCTACGAAGACTATTCTATAATCTAGGATGCCTTCATCTAGGTTGATGGCGAGAAGCATATAAAAAAGTGGGATAGGATCATCCCATCCAACTTCATCCACCAAACCAAACACATTTATATGAGCTTGGTAGTAGCTTTAATTTGTGGCATCGTCCTTCCTTTTCTTTCGAGGACACTGTAAATCCGACCTTTTAATAGCTTTCAGCAAGAGATTTGGTCCGGAGAATGCTGAATCCAGGCCCTAAGAGACGCATCACAAGTTAAGTTGGAAACCACATGCATGGCTTCAGGTTCAGGATCCATGATGGATGAAGACAGATGGAGACTAGAGCCATCAAAACGGGAATCACAAGCAGTCAAGGGGAACCAATATTGGAACTCAGATTGTGTAGTTTTTCACCCTTGTGTTGTGTCCTCACGGCATCATGGGTTTAAAATTTGTCTGAAGTTGCACCATCACAAATCAGAAATAACCACTTAAATATAGAATACAAGAAGATAATCTTGCACTTCATCCTCGATGACGTTGGTTGTATGCATTAGATGATAAAAACAAGAGCATAGTTTTATCGAAAATTCAAATCAAGTTAAGTAAACTAAAATATAATATATTATTCGAACACACTTGTATCAAATAGAAGCTGGGATGATTTAACAGGATCCACAAATTTATCTCCGGTACGATAATATTTTTATAATCACTTGCAATATAGTTACCATCCAAGAGCATTTCTTTTCCATCAGAGAAGCAGCAATACCAACATGGCAACATCTCGGTCGCTTCACGGGTAGACAACTTCATACAGTATTGGAACCACTTCACTTCATATAAATCTAGGATAGTTTATTCATAGACAATTTTTGCTATACCCGAAAAGGGTCCTAGACTCAGTTCAGCATGTGTTGCATATTGTACATTTTGTCTCGACTTCTTCCTTTCTTTCTTTTTTTTTTTTTTACTTTCAATGAACATACAAAACCATCAATGTCTTTTTGGACTTCAAATTCACATGTTAATCCAAAATCTTCATATTTTAATAATACAATGTTTTTCATTGAGATAGACACTAGAGTGGAAGTCTATAATATATATTGCTTTCTAAAAAATATGTTCTGTACTGGGCCAAAACTGTACAGTATGAACTTTTATATCTATGAAGCATCCAGAAATACAAAATTTCATAACATCATAATTTTATTTTCACATTATATTCTAAAAGAGACTAGGCCTAGAGATCTATCATCAGTTATTCTAGGTAAAACTTATTTCTTACCAAGCATTACCTATATGCAGTTACAAGGATAAACAAAATTGTCAGGATGGCCTATAATCCATAGAGAAACTATTATATGTTAGGGCTGTACAGCTTGCCGCCAGAGTCATTCCTCCCGCCCCTCCCTTACAGGGATTTAACTGCACACGATAGATGATACAAAATGAACTGCAGGAAAAAAGTATAACCAAAAAATGAACCAACTTTTGCAATATCCAACTGCTTTTTATGTAAACATGTATAAAAAACTTTATTGATACACTGCAAAATGCACACACTTACCACTGCAATTTGTGGCTAGCTTCCTTGCTACCGCTAGTTTCCCCTCAATGCAAGATACATAGTTCCCTATGCCACCATATCCAGCACATTTCTGATGAGAGCAGTGCTGGCACTAGGCAGAATCAGTTTCCCTCCATTATTGGAAAATCATACCATTCTTTTTGTTAGTTCATCTAATAAGAATTATTTGGCACCGGCTGTTTGTGCTGGTGATTGAATTGATATATCTAGCTCTTTGATTGAATTGTTAATCATAGCTTTCTCATTTCCTGATTCCTTCTTAGATACTTTATCATTTTCAGATTCCCTATCAGAAGCTTTATCTTTTTCTGATTCCTTCTTTGTTTTTTCTGCATCCTTCTGAGCTTTCTTTTTTTTAAGATCCAGCTGTTTACATTTCTCTTCTGCTTCCATCTGAGCTTTCTTCTTTTCAAGATTCAGTTGTTTGCATTTATTTTCAGCTTCCATCTGAGCATTTTTCTTTTGAAGATCGAATTGTTTGCAGCTCTCATCTGCTTCCTTCTGAGCTTTCTTCTTTTCAAGATCCAGTTGCTTACAATTCTCCTCTGCTTCCTTCTGAGCCTTCTTCTTTTCAAGATCCAGTTGTTTACAATTCTCATCATGGGACCGCATGAATAATCTCACAAAGTTCTGAAGTGTTGTTACCACTGCAAAAACACAAGGAAAACATTTTTGTGAGTGAATCCAATTTATTAAAAATTAATAAGTAAACCTATCTCCAAAACTACAGGATCACCTTGCTCAAATGGACATCGGGCTGGGTCTTCACCAAAATAAAGCGCTAATGCATCCGCATTCCGGCCCTGCAGGTGTCAGTCTGTCAGAAATTACATAAACTTTATTACAGAAGAACATTGTTTGATTCCCCAAGACAAAATTTTCATTGATCACCCAGAAATGAAGATAGTATTTCATCACTTGTCTACTGAGCACTAAAATGCATTCTTTCTATTTTTTTGGTTGAGATTATTAATTAGTAGTAAAGAAATAACATCTTATCTTTTTCAAATTGTTTTCTGAACATGCATTGTAGAATTTACAGATAACTCACATCAGCTCTTTGTTACTTTTTTTTCTTACAACATTTCATACAGCTTCTCTTGGTTTGTAGAAAGAAGGGAAGCCTAGGTGCAGCGTTAAAGCTGTTGCCTTGTAACCATGAGGTCACATATTCTAGTCTTAGAAACAAACCTCTTGTAGAAATGAAGAGAAAGGCTAGTATAAAAGATCCAATGTGGCTGGATCCTTTCACGGACCTTACACAAGCGACAGCTACGTGCACAGGGCTGTCCTTTCATTTGGTTTGTAGAAGCAGAGAACCATAGATTATAGGCAACAAGTTATATAGGTCACAAATGAAATTTTCACAGAGGAAAGCATACCACATTAGAGTAGAGTGATGTCAAAGCCCTAACGTCAGCTTCAGCACCAATGAGAAAATCCTTCAATGTCTGTAAACAAGGTACTTGGTTACTCTGATAATTGTGGTTGTAAACTGGGGTTAAATTCAGCAAATATATCGAAGAATCTAGGAGTTCTATAGGCATCAAATTTGCACAGAAAAAGGAACAAATATAGATGGCTTAGGGGGTACACAAATACCGTCAACTGATTTAGCCTCATTTACTAATACATTCAACACCGTTCAAAAATTATATTACATGTTAAAGAGAATACTAGTATCTGGGCCATCTAGGCAGAGTTGTAGGAATGGCACAGATACTGAAATAAGTCAAATGTCCGGTCCATTAGTTCCATATATTAAATTACTGAAAAGATCCCTAGAGCATGCCTTTTGCCAAGAATCAGTTAGTGTGGCTTGATGCTGGGGCAAATAAAACACCTTAACCTAGTCAGTTTGCCTGCACTATCTAGAGGATGAGGTATGGCGCTTAAGATTGAATGCTGAGGATAGTGGTCTTGGTACTCCTCCCCTTTCTACATCAAAATAATCCATACCAGGGCAGCTTAGGTTCATCAACGTTTTTCACTCATGGCACTGGTCAAATACAATTGTCAACTCGTGACACCAATTGTAGATACTAACTGTAGTTAGAAAACACAGAGTTGTAATCACCTTGCGAAAGATCTCTGACACAGGACCATCATTTTCAGATGCAGTAAGTTCTTGCTCAACTTTCTCAAGTCCTTTGTTTATTGCCTGCATGTCCTCCGCCAAGGACTTCAATTGTATCTGTGCATCAAATGAGTTCTCAATTGGTAAATTAACTATAATCAATGTTCAAAATGGCTAGAACACCCAAAAGACAAAAGTTGTGTTGAATTTACACCTTTGCCGCCAATTCTAAGCTCGACAGGTCTTTAGGGAAATCAAGAAGTTCTGGAAGTTTCTCAGATAGAACCTGCAGGAATTTAAACAGATTATTGCACAATTAAGGCATATGAACCTGATTCTAAATTTATTGGCAGAAAATATAATAAATCTTGCAAAGCCTTTTATAGCACAAAAAGCTTTATCTGTACTGGTTTAGCTAAGAACACCACTCCAATTGATGGAATAAGTCTAGTGTAGGCGCTTTATGCTTTAGCATCTCAGACTAGCTTTTCATCTTTTCGCTTTAGCATCTTAGACTAGCTTTTTCAGCTTTATGCTTTAACATCTTAGACTAGCATCTTAGCATATGCTCGGCTGCCCATCAGCCTATATATATATGTATCCCCAACCCTTCAGGTTGGCTATGGCATTCTAGTGAGTAAGAAACATAGAGAAAATTGCCTCAACACTGAGTGTCATCCCTCACAATGCGAGTATTACGCCTAACAATTGGTATCAGAGCCGTATGGTTCTGTGATCTATCCAATCCCACCCGTGATTCTCTCCAGCGGAAGCGTCGGTCTCCCTGCTCGACTCCCTCCCCCGCCGGTCCCTGTGCTCTACCGGCAGCCAGCGACTTGACGGCTTCTTCCCAGTGCAGTAGCAACCTCCGCGACTCTTCCCCGCTAGCGGCGTGCCATGTCCGCAGGAAGCTCTCACCGCTCGATCCCCTCAAGCGTGCAACGTCGGCAGGAGGCCGACTTCGTAGCGGCAGAGGAGCGCGAGCGGGTGGCAGCAGAGGCCGCGGCAACAGCGGCTCGGGCGGCGAGGTTGGCAGCCACAGAGCTGGCAGCAGCAAGAGCAGCAGAGGAATCGGCGGCTG
>BCLH01001340.1:64244-86903 GCA_001602315.1 Zoysia pacifica
CAAGCCGCGCAAGGCGCGAGGAGGCGCCAAGGGCAAGGCACGTGGACGGACCGAGGGTGATGCCCGCGAAGGCGCCCAGGGCGGCGCCGCCGACGAGCGCAGGGCGGCACGAGACGACATATGCCGCAACTGTGGCAAACCTGGCCATTGGGGCAGAGATTGTCGACAGCCGAGGCGCAGGCAGGCTCACGTCGCACAGGCTGACGAGGAGGATCCGGCTCTGCTCCTAGCACACGGGAGCATCAAGCTACCTCCAGCAGCATCGGCCGCAACAGCTCTCCTCAACCTCGACGAGCCGAGGGCACACGCCTTCCTCGGTGACGGCTCCAGCGACGACAAGATCGATGGCTGGTTCCCCGACAGTGGCGCCACTCACCATATAACGGGTCGTAGGGAGTTCTTCTCCGACCTGAACGTCGACGTGCGCGGCTCCGTCAAGTTCGGCGACTCTTCGGCTGTGGACATCAGGGGCATTGGCTCCATTGTCCTCGTCGCCAAAGACTGGCGAACACCGACTCTTCACTGGAGTCTACTTCATCCCCGCACTAAAGAACTCCATCATCAGCCTAGGCCAGCTGGATGAGAATGGCTCGCGCGTGGAGATCAAAGCTGGAATCATGAGGATCTGAGACCGCCATCGTCGCCTTTTTGCCAAGGTAAACAGAGGCATCAATCGCCTCTACGTTCTCAATGTGCAAGTGGCGCAGCCCGTATGTCTCGCAGCCCGCTGCGATGACAACGCCTGGCCGTGGCACGAGCGCTTTGGACACCTCAACTTTGAGGCCATGAAGCAGCTTGACGACAAGGAGATGGTGCAGGGCATGCCGCGGGTCGAGCATGTGGAGCAGCTCTGCGACACCTGCGTCCTCACCAAGCAGCAGCGACTCCCGTTCTCTCGTCAGGCGAGTTCTCGCGCCCAAGAAAAAGCTGGAGCTAGTGCACGGCGACCTCTGCGGTCCCGTGACACCGGCCACACCTGGAGGCCGGCGCTACTTTCTGCTACTCGTCAACGACGTGTCCCGTTACATGTGGGCATACCTCCTCGACTCCAAGGCGACAGCAGCTGATGCTATCAAGCGTCAGCTGGCTACGGCAGAGGAGTGCGGCTGCAAGCTTCGAGTGCTACGCACCGACAACGGTGGCGAATTCACGGCGGCTGAGTTCGCGTCATACTACGCTGACGAGGGGATTCAGCGCCACTACGCGCCGTACAGCCCGCAGCAGAACGGCGTCGTCGAACGACGCAACCAGACGGTGGTGGAGATGACCCGGGCCCTCCTCAAGCAGAGGGGGATGCCGGCCATCTTCTGGGGAGAGGCGGTGGTGACAGCCGTCTACATCCTCAACCGCTCGCCCCCTAAGGCGCTCGGCGGCAGGACGCCGTACGAGGCTTGGCATGCACGCAAGCCGGCGGTTGCCCACGTGCGCGTTTTCGGCTGCCTCGCGTTCGTCAAGGAGCTTGGCCACGTCGGCAAGCTCAACAACAGGAGCACTCCGGGAGTGTTCATCGGCTACGCGGAGGGCACGAAGGCCTGCCGCATCCTTGACCCGAAGACACAACGTGTGCGCATGGCGCGCGACATTGTGTTTGACGAAGGACGAGGTTGGGCGTGGGGCAAGATGGTGGATGACGGCCCGACTCCGGCGCACGACGAATTCACCGTCAACTACGTCCACTTCGAGGGAGCTGAGGGAGTAGGCAGCTCTTCTTCGCCAAGCGCGCCTACCCCCGTCCGCGAGCCTACACCGACTCCAGCGACTGTCGTCGGCTGCGACGAGTTCTCCACCGCCACCACCACAACCGAACACGCCACGCTCTCCGGCGCCGACAGCTACTCCTCCAGGCACGTCTACACCAGCACCTGCTCATGTCGAGCACAACCTGGTGGAGTTCACTACTCCGCTCCCTCACAACGAGGAGCGTGCCGACGCGTACCACGACGGCGAGCCGTTGAGGTATCGCACGATGGAGGACCTCGGCGACGCACCGGTGCCGGGACTGGTGCCTCACGATCTGACGGCATAGTTGCATCTTGCGTGCGACAACGGCGAGCCTCGCTCTTTCGCTGAGGCTGAGGGACACGCGGTATGGCGCGCCGCGATGAAGCTAGAGATGAATGCGGTTGAGAGGAACCGCACTTGGGAGCTCGCTGACCTTCCTCTTAGACACCGCGCAATCACCCTTAAGTGGGTGTTCAAGCTGAAGAAAGATGAGGCCGGTGCCATCGTCAAGCACAAAGCTCGCTTGGTGGCACGCGGGTTTGTGCAGCAGGAGGGGATCGACTTCGACGATGCCTTCGCTCCCGTTGCACGGATGGAGTCCGTGCGTCTCCTTCTTACGCTGGCTACCCAGGAGGGCTGGCGCATCCATCACATGGATGTCAAGTCGGCGTTTCTCAACGGCGACTTGAAGGAAGAGGTCTACATGCACCAGCCGCCGGAATTTGTCATACTCGGCAAGGAGGGCAAGGTGCTGCGCCTGCGCAAAGCCCTCTATGACTTGCGGCAGGCACCACGGACGTGAAACGCCAAGCTAGATTCCACGCTGAAGAGGATGAGTTTCGAGCAAAGCCCGCACGAGGCGTCCATCTACCGGCGGGGCAACGGCGGCAATGTCCTGCTAGTGGGTGTCTACGTCGACGACTTGGTGATCACAGGCACCAAAGATGCGGAGGTGGCAGCGTTCAAGGAGAAGATGAAGGCCACCTTCCAGATGAGTGACTTGAGGCCTCTCTCCTACCTGGGGATCGAGGTGCACCAGGACGACTTCAGCATCACACTTCGACAAACCGCCTACGCCTACGCCAAGCGTATCGTTGAGCTAGCTGGGCTCACCGACTGCAACCTAGCTCACTCCGATGGAGGAGAGGCTGAAGCTCAGCCATGACAGCACGACAGAGAAGGTGGATGCCACGCAGTACCGGCGCCTTGTGGGAAGCCTTCGCTAACTCGCCCACACACGGCCAGACTTGGCGTTCTCCGTCGGCTACGTCAGTCGGTTCATGCAGCGACCGACGACGGAGCACCAGCAGGCCGTCAAAAGAATCAGCCACTATGTTGCGAGGACTCTTGACCACGGTCTCCACTACCCGAGGTGTCTCGAGGTGGCACATTTCGTTGGGTACAGCGACAGTGACCACGCCGGCGACAACGACACCAGCAAGAGCACGAGCGGGGTGCTCTTCTTCCTCGGCAAGTGTCTTGTTAGCTGGCAGTCGGTCAAGCAGCAGGTGGTGGCCTTGTCCAGCTGCGAGGTTGAGTACATAGCGGCTTCCACCGCTTTAACTCAGGCGCTCTGGCTCGCTCGCTCTGAATCTCTTTGGCAGAGACGCTGAAGCAGTGGAGCTCAGAGTGGACAGCAAGTCCGCTCTAGCCTTGGCAAAGAACTGTCTTCGATGAGCGCAGCAAGCACATCAGAGTGAAGTACCATTTCATTCGAGGCTGCTTGAAGAAAGAGAGCGTCAGGGCAAGCTACATCAACAACAAAGACCAACTTGCTGATCTTCTCACCAAGTCCCTTAGTAAGATCAAGTTTCAGGAGCTCCGCGCCAGGATTAGGATGATTCAAATCTCTTAGAAGACGACGCACAAGACTTAGGAGGAGAATGATAGAATAAATCTAGTGCAGACGCTTTATGCTTTATGCTTTAGCATCTTAGACTAGCTTTTCAGCTTTATGCTTTAGCATCTTAGACTAGCTTTTTAGCTTTTCGCTTTAGCATCTTAGACTAGCTTTTCAGCTTTATGCTTTAGTATCTTAGACTAGCTTTTCAGCTTTTCGCTTTAGCATTTTAGACTAGCTTTTTCAGCTTTATGCTTTAGCATCTTAGACTAGCATCTTAGCATATGTTTGGCTGCCCACCAGCCTATATATATGTATTCCAACCCCTCAGGTTGGCCATGATATTCTAGTGAGTAAGAAATATAGAGAAAATTGCCCAAACACTGAGTGTCATCCCTCACAATGCGAGTATTGCGCCTAACACCAATGTTCTGGACCTCAGGAACACTAATCTTTGTAATCCTGAGTTATAACATTGTGGAAAGCAATGCAGAGCAGTACACCAGGAAAAATTAAGTGTTAAGCGCTAAGCGAGAGTTATACCTCCACCTAGAGCTTAGGCGCGCCTAGGCGCTGCCTAAGCGTTCCTAAGCGTTGTAGATTATCTCACAAATAAAACTTTACTAGCCATCAAACCATTTATGAAATGCAAAAGGAAAAAGAAAAAGGAGAGAGAACATTATATGGGCTTCAGTTTAGGCCCATCCAGCCCACCCACTCAACCCTATCTCTCTTCTCTTCCCATCTCTGCCCGTCGCTCCTCAAGTCCTCAGCCCCGAAGCAGCCGTCGCTCCACAGCCGTGCAGCCGCCGCCACTCGTCAGCCACGCAGGTCTGGAGCGAGGCCCCCTAACATTCTCCTTCAGCCGTCGCCGCCTCCTCCTTCCCCCTCACCGCCGCAGCATCATCCTCCTCCAGATCTACGTGTCCATCGGCTGCCTGCACCCGCTACCTCCATGGCTGCCGCCTAAGGAGCGCTTAGCCCCTGAAGCAAGGCGGAGGGGCCTCGCTCAGCGCTTAATTGCGCCTGAGCGAGCGCTTTTCAACACCTTTTTTTTTTCAGGGTAGTACATCAACATAGCACACGTCTAGATGAAAATTACATAGTGCAGATAGTTCTGAGGTCAAATATCTATTCCCACAAAGAAGATATGCGGTACCAAAGTGCAGGAAAACACAAGAATATGGAAATCATCCTTGATTGCGCAAGTTATAGCTGCTGTAACAAGGAATATTGGTGAACAGGATCCCTGTAAACTTCTTCCGTTCAGGAAGTAGGCAGTTGGAAATCAAGCTCATTTAAAGTTTGCTACCATCTGTAGCCAACCATCAAAACACAAAATCTGAGTGTTTAACCCTTGAAGCAGATATAAGTTGGAATAAAACAACACAAAATCTGAGTGTTTAACTCTTGAAGCAGATGTACGTTGGAATGAAGATTTTGTACTAGCATAATTAAAGAAATAACTTCAGTGCCAGAACCTTGATTGCCGGTTTACACGTTTTTTCCTCTTCTGTTTGGTTTTTCTCTTTTCTTCTCTATTTTTTATCTTCTTTCTCCCTTCCTTTTCGCCTTTTTTAAAACCATTTTGTGATTTGTCTCTTAGGTGTTTCATATCTAGCCTACCCCAACTTGCTTCCAACAAAAAGGCTTTGTTGTTATTGTTGTTGTGGTGGTGGTTCAAGGAAAGACTCTACAAGCCTAGTTCTGATTAACAAGGTTACATTAAAAATTTAGAAAAAAAAAAGAAAACAGGTAAGGAATAAAAATGCGAGACATTACTTTTGAAATATATAACAAGGAAAACACTCACCTTCCTATGGTATTTTAATATTAAACTTAATGAGAACTGTGAAAACATATTGAATACAGGGTACCTTGGATAGATAATGCATTAGAGTAGTCTTGTTGTTACGTGCACGGGTATCACTTAATTTGAGCAAGCTATCCAACCTGAACCCAACAGCAGAGCCTACACAAAAAAAACAAAGGGAACTATAATGTAGCAAAGCAAAACAAGAACAATTAGCATGTGAAAAAAAATAAAACATAGCATATTTCCTTAAGAATCAAAATAATGCATTTTATGACAAGATGTTTATCACCAAAATCATGCTGTTGTATTAAAAAAAAAAAGATGTAATTTGCATATGATGATATATGAAGGGTATATATTGCACAACCATTCAGAAGCATTTACTAATTTAGCTTCGCAGCATGATAGCAAGGCATCATTAGTCATTTGAGTCACAAAGTTATAAGTCTCTATGTGGCAACATTTCTCAGGTCCACCCATCATTCGATCTTATCAATAGTCATTCATCTCATAAAATCCAAGTGCTTAGCCTACCACCGAATTTCTTTTTACATGCAGATACAATGATGTTTAGCTAGATGCCTAGATATCCGTCACCATTCACTATTATGTAACCGAATGGTCGAATATCAGAATATGGTCTCAGTGACCAAGTTGGCTGGACTGCTGCGTATATAAACTTTCCGGGACGTCCAAGATTGACTTGCGGGCTGAGAGATGTTAGAGTGTATTGTAGGATTAGATAAGGATCCGATTTGTTATAGTAGGTTAGATTAGTTTCTATACATTATCCCATCCGGGTTCCTTGAGATCTAAGTCTTGTACTCTACAGATCTTTGCCGGATTCCCTTTTCATCGGTTCTTCTTTTCCGTCGAGATTCCTCCCCCATTGGAGACTTTATCTGCTGCCACTGGTCTCACGGTCAGCTTCACCGGCGCCTGGTCTTCCTTGATCTCGCTGCTGCCCTCACACCGCCAGGACTGCCTCCTGTTGGCTCGTCGGTAATCTGCTGATCTGTTGGGCGCCATGCAGATCTGTTCAACGCAAATATGCTGGGCGCCGATCTGCTGGAAGCCATGTCGATCTGCTCGTCCATTGCTACATGTCAGCGCCAGCTTGGATCTCGGCTCCTCACTGCGGCAGCCCCGTCGGCTGCCGCTTTGCTTCGGTGCGACTCAGCCTTCCTGCTGTGCGTCAGGCCTCACACCACCGGCTGTTTCCCCTGTCGGCTCTTCTCATGGGCGATTCACCTTGCCTTCTCATCGGCAAGGCCCGGCTCCTGCTTCATGCCAGGCTCTCGATCTACTCCAAGCCTGGATCCACCTACCGTCGGCTCAGTTCTGCCGATCTGGTGCTGCCTCACCTTGGCCGCCGGGTCTGCCGGGGCTCCATTCACTGGCTCGGCTCCACTGGTCGCCGGCTTGTCGACCGGATCTACTGCCTGTCGGCTCCGATCCGGTCACCCAAGCTCGTCCCCTTTGTGATGAGGGTCTACAGCTCCTTATCTCCACTTAGATTGCATTGCATCTATTCTTGATTGATGGTCAACTTTCTATTGATCATTGCATCTCACCACTGTCCTTAATCTCCAATGTTTTGGCTGTAAGTCCTACGTGTTGATCTTTGCTACCACTAGTCAATTTGTTTCCGCTAGCATTCATCAAATCTCATCCACATCCAATTCATTGCCCTCCTGTCGTCTTTACCATGAGAGTCTACATATTCTTGTATGTCAGCCATTATTCTTGAATTAGCTAAATTTCATCAAACTGTAGCCTACATTGTTGTCTGGTTTGACAGCTTCCGCTACATGATCTAGAACATTCTTTTTGTCATCTTGGTCTTCCATGTATTGTGAGTGACAACTTTATCATGTTATTCCTTGCTGCTTGATCAAGGACATTCTTTTTATGCCACCAACACGACTCCACATATGTGTTTCAATTCGCACTTCTTCGGCTTGACTCGATGGAATTTCAGGACTCCTTCAAGATGGCTTGAATAGTAGATTTTGGATGTAATAGGTTTAGCCAAGTTTTCTTTTTCGAAGGCACAGACTAAAGCTCATCATAGTTTCTTCCTATCCAAACTCAGTGTTGTTGATCCACTGAGTTTGAGGGGGTTCTTAGAGACATGCATAGACTAGTGTTAGTTATTCTATTTAAATCTTTATTGTATTTATCTATGCATCTTATACCACCACCTGCATTTAGAGACACACCACATTTCGGATTTTCCACACATAATCCACACATAGACCTAGTTATGATTATACTAAGTAGAGGCTACTTATTATATTAGTCAATGCATATTTAGGTGTCTATGCCACGACATCGATTCAATGTGCTATTTAGTATGCTTTAGTCCTAACTCTGATGCCTAGGAGAGTTAAGGTATAGTTGGATAATGTGGACGTGGTATCTGGGTTCTTCATCTTCATTAAATGAGGGTGTATTCCACGGTCAGTAGAGGTAGGCAGCAGGTGGTGACAATCCTATCCGTCCACTGTAATCCTTCACGTTCGGGTATAACGTAGGGTCTGTTAAAGACCATGCCCTTTGGCTTATTAAACCAAGTCAGAAAGCATCACCATGGCAATGCATGGGTGCCTCTGGAGTTAAGACCTAAACCATGTTTTGACAAGATAATGTGTATGCTCGTGAGGTTAATTTAAGAAGTACCTAAGGAACTTGACTTGTCCATATGCTTGCCATATTTTAATTAGAATAGAGTAGAGTAGTAGTCCGATCTGTGTGCCCACTGTCCTATTCATTTATACTTACCCCTGTTTTAGATTGAGTTGTTTCAATATGAGTAGTTTTGCCTTGAATTAGTTCTTAGAATAAATTCTATCCCTTAATACTGCTCATTCCCTCCTCTAGGAAAAATATGATACTTCGGAATACTCCTAGGTGAAATGCTACAACGGTAATCTCATGCGCTTTCGGAATTCATTCTGAATTTAGTATGTATTTATTGTCGTTAGTACTTATGTCATCTTCATGTTGTCGCAGATGGGCAGATGTAGGCTATGCTCGTTGACATGTTCGGGCGCCCGTCACCCTCACCATCGCATGATCGACCTGCTGTCTAGAGAATTCTTCGGATTGACACAGCTAAGTTTTGGGCATCCATTGGCTCACCAAGATGATTTGGGAGCAGTGCAACCTCCACGGCTACCACCACATCCACATCGCCCTCGGCTACCTCGACTTCTGTATAAGAGCTATCATCATGTTGAGTGCTCTTGTCGGTTTATTCTTCATTCCAAGTGTTCTTGATGCTCACATTAGGACTGCGGGGAGATGTTAGAGTATACGGTAGGATTAGATAAGGATCCGGTTTGTTATGGTAGGTTAGATTAGGTCTAAGTCTTGTACTACTATATATACCGGCTCCTGAGACTAACACAATCCACCCCTTTAATTCTCTCACAAGAGCATTCAAACAGAGCACACTCACCAATTATACCCTACCCCTTGAAACTATAATTAAAGACCTTCAAGAACTAAATTTTTATTTACATGAAAATTCTATATCACGTAGTGCACTTTTTTATTACCATAGTGAGATGGTATAGCTAGATGAAACAGTTTTTAATTCGGATAAATGGTTGCGCTTGCACTAAATTCGACATTGTGTTCTATAATGAATGTGTGATTATGAACAGAGACAAAAATGTTTGGGGCTCACTAAATATCTCCTGAACAAGCATGAATTTTACAGTTTTGATTACCTCTGGCTGTGCCTTGGTTCAATGCATTTCCCAGAGAAAGAATTGTCTGCATAATCCTTTTCAACTTGACTGAACCCCTTATCTATGCACATAATGACAAAAACTAAGTAATGTATAATGTTCATGATATAACATCGAAGTTTGAACTAATATCTAGTGCTTACCTCTTCTGCAGAAGTATTAACAATATTCAGGTTCCTCTTCAGGTCAGAAACCTGAAAATAGTTCCAGAAACAACAATAGCATAAAACCAAAGCAAAATTTTACAGTTGAGAATAACAAGAGAAGAAACCAGTTGTTTCACCTGTGAACGGAATTGGATCTTGAATGAGAAAACTCTCAGTTTAGACTCTACACGAGGTACTTTCATAAGCTCCATGAAGAACTGCAGCAGAGTGGTTGATAAGGATCATTATACTAACACAGTATTCAGAACAATGTCCCAAATAACCCCATTGTAAATTTCATAGAACACAGATTTTCAATGAATACACCTTTCCCACTAAACAGTCTTGTCTGCACAATAAAAGTGCTCCCTCCAGTTTTTAACTGCTAATGTTAGGACAAACTTTTTAGATCATTTTTACGCTAAGAAAGTTGTCCTAACGTCATCAATAAAAAGCAGAGGGAGTATTGCTTTAGATGTAAAGCTGTAAAGTGATAAAGGAATCAAGTCACCTTTTCACATTCACCAAGCAATTGTTTATCTCCTTTATAACCCTGATAACCATATCCGAAGCATTACTGAGTGCAAGGTGTAATTAGTGGTTTAGAATGAACAGACTAGATACCTGAGTAACCTGATTACCTTTAGAAGTTCCATTTCATCCTTAGATGGTGTGAATTTGATAAGGTTGTCGACTTGATCAGCATCCAGGACAGCATCATCCAGAGCAAGAATTGCGCTCTATCGTCAGTAAAGAAATGGGTTTGTGTTATTGAAAAATACACATGTAACTCGATCTGCGGGGGG
Source organism: Zoysia pacifica (assembly GCA_001602315.1). Lineage (NCBI taxonomy): Eukaryota > Viridiplantae > Streptophyta > Magnoliopsida > Poales > Poaceae > Zoysia > Zoysia pacifica. Next base: position 74,333 of record BCLH01001340.1, read on the forward strand.
TAAGACCGCCCCTGCAGCATGGGGGGTAAGACCGCCCCATGCGGCATTGCATTAAGAAGACCGCCTCATGCAGGTCAAGAAAACTATTTTTGGTTTTGTAAAAATAAGGGCTGTTTTAGATCATGATACTTTCCCAAAGTCATAATTTTCTATAGAACCATGTTTTGGCACATTACACCATCATACCTTTAAGATAGTAATGAAATATTTGTAGAAAATGCTAAATATTTGTTATGCATCAGCTTACCATTAAGTCAGACAGGGGCATTTTGACTTTTGTTAGCATGATTCCACAGTTATTAGCCCTCCGAAGATCAATCTGTCATAGATAATACCTGAGGTGAGAAAAACAAGCAAGCATATCACAAAGTAAAATGGCAAGGTATGAATGTTATGTTGTAGCTACAGATGTTCAATGACATACAAAAGCACTAAGAAGAAATGGGCAAAGAAGAAGGGGAAAAATTGCGAGCCAGAGAGCCACAAATCATGCTATAAATATCTTCATGAATGCAATCTGTGTCATAAATGAACTGACGAAGTGGCAAAACATTAGCTTCCGGGGCCATTATGTCGCAAAAGTCCAAGTTAAAAATTCAAACTTAAGTTGCTCTGATCGAATAAACTAAAGATAGATGAAACTTAACAGCAGCCCTACATAAATATTAGCTCATTGCATTGCGACATGGCACAAATTTGGCACTTCTATCATGTTTTTAACCAGAGAAAAATTTACATTACTAATGTTAGCATAAGGAAATTTAACCCTAATTACTGAAAATCTAAATGTTACGCTAGAAACATCTTTCTCCATGTCTGAACTAGGAGTTAGCACAAAAAATCAAGAGAAACCGAAATCATGCATTTGACCAAGATAACAGAAGCAAGGATGAAGATGCCCAACAACAAATGGGATTAAGGGGCTAGGAGTAATAATGTCCATATTCAACTAAGAATTTGAATGCAAGAAGCGCCTTTTTAGTATTTATCACAAAAAATTGAGTGGAATACGTAAGAAACAAAGGTAGATCAGAGTGGCTGCACACTAATTAGAGGAATCAGATTAAAATACAACATAATTGTTAAAACTACGCACCAGATGAATTTTCTCTTGTTTTGTCCCAGAAGTACGACCGCCTGACTTATCTGAACGTCTAGCATCTGAACTTGGCAGTGCAGCTGAGAAAAGATTTTCAAGTTCTGACATATCGAACACGGGGGCTCTGTGCAAGTCACCCAAAATTACACATTAGAATAGAAAATCCTAATTCACATAACCACTAATAACCTGTGGCATAAAAAAAATTGTTCTCTCAAGGTGCCAGTGAGGTACTTTAAAGTTTCATCATGTTTCTGTGACTCCGCCCACAGACTGCCTTGCATTGCTCTTGTTACTTTCACCCAATGCAGTGGCTTCAAATTGGACCTTCTGGAAGCAAGCTGACCAGATTGAAAGCCCTTTAACAATGGACCGGAAGGTGGTGAGGATCCACTCCCCATCGAACCAAAATGTTTAGCATTGCCACCTGGTGGTGCTGGCGGGGGTATAATTTTGCCAGAAACTCCTTGAGATTCACCTCCATGAGAGTAGGCATCCTTTGAGAGGCTTGGGGCATTGGGTAGTGGTGGAGCAGGAGGTGATGGCATTGACTTCCCCATGAGGCGGGATGCTTGTTTTGATGAATAGCAGGGTGGAGGGGGTGGAGGCGGAGTAGCTCCAGTTGGTGGAGGCAGAGTGAAAGTAGTTCCAGGTGGTGGAGGCGGAGGTGGTGCTGAGGACCTAGTGGGAGACGATGTTGGTGCAGGTGGTGGAGGTGGTGGAGGAGGTCGAAGAGGAGGCGGTGTAGAAGCAAATAAAGGTGGAGGGACTGCAGTAGGTCTAGCAGGAGATGAAGTGGAAGCATGTGGAGGTGGTCGTGGTGGTGGTGCAGGTCTACTGGGAGAGCACCTAGGTGAAGGTGGGGAAGGTGGGGATGGATGTCCAGATAGTCTAACAGGAGATGAAGCAGAAGAGGGAGGAGGGGGTGGTGGTGGTGGCAATACATGTGAACTGACAGAAGAAGGCCGAGCAGAGTGTGGAGGTGGTGCAGATAGTGGTATATGAAACTTGACAGGAGAGGGACGAGGTGAGGCTGGAGGTGGGAGTGGCGGAGGAGGTGGTACAGTTGGTGCTTGAGGCCTCAATAAAGTTGATGGAGTGACAGGCATGGAAGATTGATGCGTATGTATATTAACTGGAATGGAAGTTGGTGATGGGATGGGCTGTAGAGGCAGAGGTGGAGGTGGAGGTGGAGATGAAGATGGAGATGGAGCAGAAGTTGGTACCAATTCTGTTGTAATATTCATTGAGGATTGCTGATGATGAGTGAGTAGAGAACTAGCCCCATGTGATTGTGGTGCAGATCGTTTCTGCAGAGGGGATGGAAGGCCTGTGACATTAAAAGAACTTTAATCAGAGACAAAATAATAAATAAAACAGCTTTTGCATGTAGAGAAACTTAACCTAAGTGCTCAAGAGCAGGTTGGGAAAAGTCTTTTGTCTCGGGCATCATAATGGCATCTGATGGCACAGATGTCGCTGGTGTTGATGGTGAAGATGCTGATGGCATAGCCTTTTTAACAACAGGAGTACCTATCACATGATGAAAGGAACCTGTAAGTATGTTGGTAACATTAGGCTATGCATTAGGTAAAAGGGAATATCAATTAAGCTAGACCTGTTGTTGGATGTTGTTCCGATGGTAGCTTTGATGTAACTTTGACCATGCCAGCTGAAGGTTTTGAAACTGTCGGTGACATTATGGTTGAAGCAGATTTCTCAGATGTAGCATGGTCTTCCAGCAGAACTGCAAATCCAAGGGTTGAAGGTATTGGCCAAGCTGAAAGGGATCTAGGACTAGAGTTACCAGAAAGAGAAGAATACAAACTAGAACATGGAAATCGCTGTGAGATAATAACGGTAGGTAAAAAGTGTTGGAGTGAATTACATTGCTCATCAAGCTTCACATTTTGATCATCCTGAACTGGTTCGACAATGTCCACAGTAGAGGGAACAACCTTGTCATGTGAAGTTGGCTGTTCAGTTTTAATGTCTACTTTACGAACTACAGAGTCTAAACTATCTTGCACAACAGATAGTCCAGCTTTGACATGAGAATCAGTGGCCGGCTCCAACAGGATTGGTATTTGTCCACTAACAGTTTCTGTGGATTGTTCTATGCGGTTTGATTTTTGTTGAATGCTGTCAGACTGTTTCGTTGGAGAAATCAAATCAAACTCTAACAATTCTCTTTCGTTCTTACTTGGAGACAAGAACCCTTGCCTCAGCTGTATATTTTCTGCAGACGTGAGCCGCTGGAAAAGCTGGATTGCAGCATCCCCTGTCGGATCTAGCCAGTCCACATTGCTGAACATCTCTTGAACCTTTGCAAATGCTTCAACAGGTAGGCCCTCTTTTTCTCCGATACCTGTCACTTCCATGGGATCTAACTGATTTGCAGTGTCCATTTCTGAAAACAGAACCTAAAACCATGGAGAAAAATGGATTATTATTTTCTACAAAACTTTGGGAGAACAATATCATTGCAACATGAACGTACCTCAGCCCTGAACTCCTTCGGGAATCGGTCTTTTGCATCCCAAAATATGTCGATTTCATCACGATTTAACATCAGAATGTTAGATCTGATAAATGCTGTATTGAACACAACTCGGAACATCATCTCTTCTCGTTCCTGATCAGCATCAAGGCTAATGCATTCAAGGACAACGTCACCTTGAATGTGACAGTGTATGTCAATCTTAATCAATTCACAGTCTGCCTGGAATAGAAAGAAAAATATAATGATTATAACTGTGTCTCAACAAGGCAACCATATGCCAATTTAGAAATCTTGTCTTCAGTATGTTCTATGCATGATAGACAAAATGCGATGTCGTCAGTTCTAACATCAGGAATAATCCAAAAACTAACCTTCTTGTAGAGACGAACATATTTACTTCTTTTGGGAGTCGAAAAGAGAACCTTAGGGATGTTACTGGTAGCAAGCAGAGGATCCTGCCCATAAATACGAAATATTGGTCTACATCCACCCTCCGCATTGAAGCCTGGAATGTTTCTTAGTATCACACAATCTAGAGTAAGCGCTCGATCTTGTGGTGGCCACTCTGAGCTCACGTTCCTCCGAGAAATGTAATACAAGTATCTTATCTGAGAAGGCATAGGATTTAGAGGTGAGAGCAACTGAACCAGCTCACGAGGTGCTTGCCTGTAAATCATCTCCAATGTTCTCTGTTCACCGATGAACTGCTTTCTATACAACAACAGTCCTGCCAACATAAATGCAAGTACAGGCCAGCCACCATGCTCACAATGCAATATCAAAACATTTTGCTGTCCTAAAGATAGCCAACTCTCCCCTGACCTCAAGAAATGGTGAATCATTTCTATGGTAAGGAGTGGGCATCCCTCATACTGTCTTGGGTAGTCCATAACAATCATATCATATCTTGATAAGATATTTGCAAGTAAACTTTGACTATCTCCATCCCTAAAGTTGAAGACCATAAATGAAGCATCAGAGAAATGACTCCGAAGTTGGGTAACAATGTCGCCGATATAGTGTTGGTACTTGTCATCATCAAAGACATCAGTTGTGAAGCAAGAATCAAACACTGCAAATGGTTAAAAAGGGATAAGACACATGTTAACAAGAAGCCAAAAAATTCAAAAACTATTTGAGAGAGGAAAGTCAAACAGTATGTCCTCATAGCCTGCCCTCTTGTTTGTGAGGGTAATTCTACTATCACTCCCATCAAATGTGCCTTGAGATCGATGAACGCTTCCAAAATTCAAATATGTAGTATTGCTATGCCTTGTGCACTAATCACAAAGCATGGCGGCGGGAAAATATAGTAACAGTACTAACATTTGTCGTAGTTTTCCCATTAATCTTGACAATAGTGCAATGTTTATATATAAATAAAAAGTAATAATTATCTTCAGCCTCTATCATTGGAGAAACAAGAAAGGGACCACATTCCTGATGTTACACGGTACACGTGACAAATCAAAATTAAAAAAGGATCAAAGAAAAATATAAAAGGTGCATAACACAAGACATTACTAAAACTAACAAGATTTTAACTAATCAGATAGAAAATACAGGAAAGTAGTAACAAGAGTTATCACTCGTGACTGCAATCACATGGCAGTGCAGCAGTAGAAGACGATGATCATACACACAACCACGTTACTAATTAACGGAATGCATCGCAAACTTAGTTCCAATCCTATAATGTTGTACACCAGATGTTTTACCGGAGAATAGCAAGAGAATGTTGTTTGAGCGAACCTGAATTGTGACAGTTCTGGTCTGACACAACGTAAAAGCAAAATGTGAGGGCAGCCAACGAATCATTTCCCAAAATGCCACATTACCCATGAAAATAGAAATGCCAAACACAGAATCACATGCAACAATACCCTGTGAAATCTACATTGGCATTGACAAGGCGCGAGGAAAAAGGATTAGCAGAGGCGCCCACGCACCATAGACGCGCTCGGTAATCTCCAGCAGCCCGTCGGGCGGCTTGCGGTAGAAGAACTTGCGAAAGAGCGCCATGCCACGACCGGAGCCAGATCTGTCCGTCGCGCCGGCCACGCGACGCCCTGAAGCCGCCAACGCCAGATCGTCGCGAAATGTGGCTGCGCGGGCGGAGCGGTTGCCGCGGAGTGAAGGGAAAGGAACCGCGAATGCACGCGTGCCTGGCTGGCTACCGTACGCCGCTGCTTCGCCCCGGCAATAGGGTTTGCAGCCTTCCACCCCCTCCTGTCTCCCTCCACTTCCCGCGCAGGTGCCCCTCTTCCTGCCACTGGCATGCTCTCAATCCTGCGGTCGTGCTCACGGCCGGGTCTAGCGTGCTCTCATTCCTGCATTCCGCGGCGCTGTCATCGAGACGGGGCGAGGAGGGGGAAGCTGTGGCTCGACGGCGCTGTGCAGCGAATCGGGCTGGGGGCAGGTGCCTGGGTGTGGCAATGCCGTTGCTGGGATGGGGCCGTGCGGCGCCGCCGTTGGTGCAGGGCTGGAGCGGCCGTGCTGTGACTGGGGAATCAGGGGAAACACGATAGAGCACCATGCCATTCCGATCCGCAGGAGTAGGAAAGTTCATGGCCGGATGAAACAGAAACCTTCCCACGTGGCAGTTTAAATTTAGCTATCGGCTTAATTTAGCTACTCTGTTGGTTAACCCTCCATTTTTATGTGTGTTTTATTTTACAAGCTAGACTAACATAAGATAATTTAGAGTTAATTTTGCTAGGCTGTTGAGATGCTCTTAAAGCTTTTTTTTTTTTGGGGGGTTGGGCGTTTGATCTTTCGGAGTGAGCTAGATTTGGCGAGATGATGTTTCTTGTGTCACCCTCAGGTATGGCCGTTCGATGTGAGGAAGGCGACCACAGTGTACTTTTTGTCAGTATTTTTTTTAGCATGACTCCATCTATCTGGGACTGATGTGAGGTGGCAGGTTTTAGTTGAGTGCGCAGGTAGCAGCGTTACGGCTATCGAGCCTGCGTGTCCCGCATGCCTAATCACTCTCTGGTAGTGGGGCCAATACGTCAAAGGTGAAAGCCTCTTAACTTGGGCTAAAAGTTTGAGCTTTTAAAAAATTTGGCTATTAATTATAATTTGAATATTGTTTTATTTAATAATTTTTAGTTTCTCTTAACATCATAATCCAAAGACAGCTCTAAGTGAGCTTTATATTTTTAGTTCTTTTACTTATAAGTCAACAATTCATCATTTTAAAAGCAAGTTTAAAAAAAATTTGTTTCAACTTTTGATTTTTTAGCTTTTCAACTGTAAAAGTCAGATGAAAAGCGGAAAAACTGAGCCTAGTTTTTCAGCTGAGCTAATTCCTCCATGCTACTAGTGTTTGAACCTGCAGAAGAACTAAGAAGCAGAAGGATTTGGAGGCTGGGACGGAAGTGATATAATATTTGAATGATAAAACATTTTCAAGAAGGAAGGGGTTCAAAATCTAAAATAATATGGAAGTATGGAAAGAGAAGTGGTGGTCCTGCGCGTACAGAGTGCGGACTCCCATTTTTGGTTTGTGTTCATAGAGCTCCCACATGAGGCACGGGCTCCTTTGACGTTAAGTCAATAGAACATCTATCTCTGACACCTGTGCCAGAAGACCTACAGCCCCTCTGTCACCGACAGAGTCTCGACGCCATGAGAACATCATTTCTAAGTGCTTGTACGTCCTATGCCGCGCACAGATTAGAAGCGTCGTCATTTCTCGCCCAAAGAACACACGCCCCATGCAACGATGGTTGTAATTTTAGTTTGAGTCAATCATACTTACTTCTAGTAACATTTAGGCTTTGTTCGGTTGCAAAAAAGTAGGAGGAGATTGGATTGGAATGAGGGGATTGAATCTTCACCTAGAGGGTAAAATGAATTTATTCTCTTTCTAATCTATTTGATTGAGAACAAAGCATTAAGGTTCGTTCTGTTTGGCGTGGTTTGATGTGGATGGGGTGGAATGAGTGAGATTCAAACCATACTTAGACCTTGTTTGATTCCTCCCCACATACTAAGTGGATTAGAGGGAGAATGAATCTATTACTATCAGAATTCAATCCTCTTCATTCTACACCAATCCACTCTCATTCCCTCACAACCGAACAAAGCCTTATCTTATAATGGACTCTATCCTATCAATGCCACTCTAATTTCACCCATATATCTGAAATATCGCATTTATCGGTAAGGTTCGATATTTTTTTTATCATCAAAATTTCATCATTTAGTATCCTTAATCAATGAAAAATACTTTGTTTGCATATACAACTATGTTGTTTTATAGATTGAAAGAAATTCCTTTTGAGTTTGTGTTAATTAGTTTTAAAAGTATTTGAATTAATTTACCGAAATTTTTGATATATCTGAAATATCGTATTTATCGGTGACCTCCGAATTTTTTTTACCGGAATTTTTTTCCTATTCGGCAGTAAATTCGGCGGTAGGCCTCAACAGATTCTTCCATGCTCTAATCCATGTGAGAGTTGGATTAACCAAACAAGGTTTTAGGCCACGTTCGGTTTGGACGGAATGGGAAAGAACGGATGTGGAATATGTAATAGGATTGAATTCTCATCTAATCATTCCCCCCTCTGATCCACTTGAATTTAGAGAAAACCGAAAAAGACCTTACATGGATCATACGGCCATCAATATTATCATGCGGTGACAAGTCATTGGGTCTTCTTTTACAGCCTCTAATCAAAGCAGAGCTTCCGAGCTAGTACCTCGGAATCAATTCGTCATATACTAGAAGAAATGTGCATTCTTAGATCATCCTAGTATGAATTTTAATGCAAAGTAATCCATGGCACTCCAGTCCTTAAACTAAACACATATTTCATTTTCCACATTGACACACCAATTCAAGATGGAATAACTCACACGACTTCATTCTCGCATTAATTTCTGCTATGCAATATTTTTTACTCACTGTGAGACTTAAAACATATCCAATAATAAAAAGACAACAATTTTATCTCTACATCAACGCCTCTCTTCAATTAATACTTGAAATTTATGAGAATTAAAGTCATGTTTGACAGAGCTTCAGATTCGATAGTCTGCAACAGAGAAGCCTTCTCTGTAACCATTGATGGAAAGGCTTCATACCCAACCACGAAGAATCAGACGGAGATGCTTTCCTCCTCATTGATCGTGAAAAAAACACATCATTTATCTAGAGTTGTGGATATTTAAAGGATCTGGTGACTCGTTTTGTTCTTTTTTTTAAGGTTAAAAACAAAGGGCGTCGGTATGGACGTCGCCTGACATGTGCCGACCTTGACTCCGGATCCTGTGAAACACATGTTGACATGCAGACCCCAACCCCACATATCTACCTCAGGCTTACCCCTGGCCTGGGACGGGTTCGGGTTCTTTGTGGTCCGTGGCTTCGGCATGGTCACTGACTCGTAGGCTTAAGACATATGCGTGGCTCACATGCCACGGAGCGAGTTGTCGACGCGTGGAGACGCCCGTGGCTCATATGTCAGTCAGCGAGCATGTGATTACCTCCATATATTTTTGAGAATCTTTATGCTGTGGGAGGCTGGAGTTGAAAGATTGAGGGGCTCGTTTGGAACGATAGAATGAAAAATATAGAAACAAAAAATAATATAGAAATGAAAAAAATGTAAAAATTGAGAAAATAATAAAACTGTAGAAATTGAAAATAAAAGAATTGAAAACTTTTGAGGTTTGGATTGCAGAATGAAAACAGAGGAAATTGAAGTTAATGTAATGAATAACTTTATAGAAAAAAATGTTTAGCTCCTATTTAAAATTTTAAAAATATCAAAGATGTTTTTTAATTACTTAGAAAAAACCATAGCAATTTATATTTCATCATTAGGCAGACTTATGAAATTAGTACCCACTAGCAGTGTGAATGAGCCTTGATCCACGGTAGGTCAGCCTTATTACGCGGTCAAAAGAGAAAAAAAATCCCCATGTTTGTCCCTTCCTGTCCAGATTCACATCTCTGTCTGCTTGTCTCCTTCCTCACGTTCGGGAAGCCGCGAGCAAGAGTTGAGGCCGCGCGAGAGCAGGTGCCAGTGGCTGGCGAGAGCAGAGAGCGGAGTGACGCGGGAGCAAGAGGCGGCGGTCGCGCCTCAAGTGCATCCGCTCAGCCGCAGGCAACGTGAGGGATGGTAGATCCTCGCCGCCCGCCGGCGACGGCTTCGTGGCCCCAACGGCTGCGGCTAAGAGGCTGCTGTGGCTTCATGACGTCGATTAGCTCTCGGGCGAACGGTTTTTCTCGAGAATTTTCAATTCTGGCTAATAAATACGTTTAGCCTTTTAATATTTAACACTTAATTCGTAACTCTTTCAATTCTTACCACTAAATAGGTTTTTTACTTCAAAACAAATTATTTCTTTAAAATTTTAATTAATTTCACTGTTTTATATTGTGTTAAATAAACAAAATTTAAGTTTAAGTGATGCTAATAATATAATAAACATAATATAATAAATATATTATATTATTACATAATATAATAACATAATATAAAACAATAAAAATGTTAAAATTTCACAGAAATAATATATCGTGAAGTGAAAAATGTATTTAATGATAAGTATTGAAAGACCTATGAATTAAGTGAAAAAATTTAAAGGCTAATGTATTTGATGGTAATAATTGAAAAATCTCGTTTTCCTCCGGCGTCAACAGCTTTCCTTTGGATTTCATTGGATGTTTTATTTCCTACGTTTTGTGCATTGATTGTTTCCTTTCCTCAGGAACGGCAGCTGCAATTCCTCCAATGCAAACGCTCGTCTAAGATTCCTTTCCAGAGGAATGCTTCGTAAGGAACGGCAGCTGCAATTCCTCCATTGCAAACGCTCGTCTAAGATTCCTTTTCAGAGGAATGCTTCCTACAAAATTCCTTTGATGATTCCTTTGTCCCAAACGGCCCGAGGCATTGTGGGAGGTTGATAAAGGGAGCAGTGAAAACTGCTACAGAGGAAGTCCTATGTGCACTGTATTTTTGTTTTATCTAGTTTGTAGATCCAAATAAGATTGGGTGGAATCAGGTGATTGTATTGAGTCTGAGCCCGTATGAATGCTAAGAAATCCCAAAAAGATGAGACAGAGACTAATTTACCCTAACATAACAACAAGATGATAAAATAAAAACTAATCTATCTTGTATAACAACCAGATCCTATCTAATCTTATCCGTATACTCTAACACTAAAGTTAATAGCAAGATGGGCGAACAGCGATATGCAGCAGAGACAAAGAGACAAAGGGATAGTTCTATTTACAGTTGTAATACCGAGTGAAACATTTTGTGCTGCCCATTTTTTAGGTGTTGAATAGGTGATATACTGCACCCCGGCCTCTGTACTTTGCGCATAATGTGTAATAATAATCTATATACATTATCATTTTTATTCAATTAATACTCTTCTTTGTACTTCCTCCGTCCTTAAAATGATGTAAAGTCTTTCACTTCCACCGTCTATTATCTCTTTGTATAATAATGTACTTTGTTCCATATGCCGTGGCCCGTGACATAATCTTTGGCATAAAAAGATATTCTTCTATTAATTAAAGAAATTTTTAAGGGGATTTTTGAAGTGAAATACGACAAGAGTTTATTGTTTGAATCTGCTACAGCGTGAAGCTGAATAAGGTTTTTAGGTGCCCTTATAATAATATTTTTAGCAAGGTCATCATATTTTTATTGCCAGTAAGGGTGACTGTTTTTAAGCATATCGTAACGCACGGCTAAATAGCCACGGGTAAATTTGTTCAAAGGGTATGAGAGAGAGAGTCTTACTAGAGTACGGCGGGGCGTCGTGCGCCCAGGCGGAGCGACGGCTTCCTCCACGGCTGTAGGAGTCGACGCACTGAGTGACAAACCGGCGAACCTGGTTCCGGCGCCGCGCCTCCCGCCAGCAGCAGGCCACGCCGGCCGTCCGCCGTGCCTTACGTCCCGCCGCGTCGAGCCGCATTATCAGCGGGTCACCGCGCAGCCAGCTCTTCGTCTCTTCCCCCACCGGCCAGCGAGCTGCACCGCTCGTCGGAGTGGGGCAGGCAGGCCCATCGTGTGGCTGAGGTCGGGCGGCTGGGCAGTGGCCCCATCGAGTCTCATGGACTCTGGTTAGAAGAACACCATCTGAAGAAGACAGATAGAGTTCAGATCATTCTGTACGGATTTTTGTGAGCCTTGAAGATTCCGTTGTGGGTGGTGGTTGTATTAGCAGTCTGAAAACACATGGCCGTGTTGATTGAGAGCCTGTTGAGATACGTCAACATCAAGTGGAAACAAATAAAGATGTGGAGTTTTTATTTCATTCTTTGCTTAAGTATGGGCACTCTTGTTAAGGTACTGTTTGTTTGCCCTTTTTCCTTGTAGATACAAGAGTCATGTTAAGATAGACCAAATGATATTCTTAAGAGGTAAACTACAAATCAATCTCAACCGGTGAATTTTATATAAAAAATAAAGAGAAAATATGAATTGAAATTCTACTAGAAAATAAACGGTCGGTCTAACATCTCGAATTTTCGAATTAATAAAGTGGCGTTTTCTCAAATTTCGTTCCAATTAAATTGTCTGTTCCAATATTTCGTTCGGTTCAAAAATCACTCGTTCCAAACCTCGTTCAGTCCAAAATTCAAAATCCGTTTATGTAAATTGATCTGGTGCCGAAATAATTTAGTCCACGTAGTTTTTACATTTGGGCTAAAATTATTTTTCTGAAATTTCCCTAATCAATTTTCAGATCTCTAAATATCTTTTCTAAATTTATTCTTTTTTCAGTCTTGTTTATCTCTCAATTTAATTAATTAATTTCTGAATTGATTTCTAACCCCTATTTTTAATCCCCTCTATAAAACACTTTCCCTCTCTTATCCTCTCCGTCACCTTCTCTTTTCTCTTTTATTCTCCAGATATTTTTTTTCAACCGTCTCCACCTCGTTTTCTGCGCCGTCCCCGAGCCTGTTGCGCCGCCCGTCGCTGTCGCCT
>BCLH01001341.1:0-63768 GCA_001602315.1 Zoysia pacifica
GCCGTTGGCTTCGCGGGCGGGGCTGCGAGTCCCGCGCCGCTGGACAGGTAGTCCAGAAAGCCCGCCCTTGTCTTTCGCTTCCTGCCAGTCCTCCTCGACCTCGACGCCGTCGCAGGGCTGGGCTCGACCCTTCGCTTGGTCGACGCCGTAGTAGAGCTGGTCCCAGCCCCGGTAGCGATCGCGACCACCAGCGGGCCCTGAAAAATACCGAAGTTAGTCTCGCATAAACAACAAACTACAACCGAAACGAAAAAACCTGCGCTTACGAGCTGACGATGGCCCCTGTCGAGGGGACGCGGCCCCCAGTTGAGGCTGCCCTCGGCATCCCTTAAGACGGCTGAGGTCCGGGCTAGGACTCCCATGTCGGAGAGAGGTCGGCCACGGACTTCGCAGATCGCGTCGTCTGGCCCTTCGTACTCCCAGATGCTATGCACTCGACGGCGCAGCGGCATGATCCGGCGACGCATGGCGACGCCGAAGACCGTCGTCCCGGTCAGACCCTGATCCCGGAGACGCCGAATCGCCTCCAAGTGAGGTCGGATCGTCTCGACCTCGGCCGCCGAAAGCTTCGACTTTCAGGACCCCGTCGCTCGGGGCACCAGGTCTTCGAAGGCCGAGAGCTAAGGGTCGGCGTTGTCGATGTAGAACCACGACCCCCGCCAGCCCTTCAGCGACGTCTTCAGGTCAACCTCGATATACTCCTGGGACTCTCGAGTCCGAAGCATGATGCTGACACCGCCAACGCGCCTGTCGACCTCGGTCTCCTTCGACGTCTGGAGACTGGCGAAGAAGAAGTACCTCCACAGCAAGAGGCTCGGTCGGATCCCCAGATACGCTTCGCAGAGCATGACAAAGACGACGGCGTGGAGAACCCCGTTCGGCGCCAGCTGGTGAAGCCGGGCGCCATACTGGTTGAGGACCTCGCCGAAGAAGCTGGAGACCAGCAGCCCAAGCCCGCGCTCGTGGAACACCAGGAAGCTGACGATCTTCTCTGGCAGCGGCGCGGGCACGATGTGGCCATGGTCGGCCACCCAGCCCGTCGACTCTTTCGGCGGGACCATCCCGACGACGATCCACCTCTCGAGCAGGGCGTCGTCGATGCACGATGGCTCCCACTCAGACATTTTGCGGATGGCAGCGGCGAAAGCCCGAATTACGGCGATCACCGAACCTAAGTGGACCTAAGCGACGCTGCGGTGAAAAGCGGAGCTATCGAGCTTTTGCGCAAAGGACAAAGACAAAGCGAGGAAGCTGGGTGAAAACGCGGTGTCACCACGCTCCTCCTTTTAAAGGGTCCGGGCAGTTACTGCACCTCCCAAGATCGGCCGAAGAGTAACTGCTCCATCGTAGGGTCGCGCCCCGAAGCGCACCCCAGCAGTTCGCCCACGACCCGCTGATGAGCGGGCCCGGGCCGCACCTCGCCGCCTTCGCCACGGACACGACGGTAACAATATTTCGACGAGACGGTTGTCAGAGCACGTCTGGCAGGCGACGTGACGCGGGCGCGCGAACCGCCGCATCCTCGCCACCGTCCGATCAAATTCAAATCAACCGCTCGGATCGACAGGCGGTTCAAATTCCTGGACGGTCCGATTGCCCTCCGCGTGGAGGCACGAAAGCCGTCCGATCCCCGTAACCGTAACGACGGATTTCAATAAGGGGAGGCGACCGAACGAAGCCCCCCCACGATCGACTGACTGACAGCCGGGGCCGTCGGGCCAAACCGAACGTTCGGGCGCTGATCATGGCCAAACCTAGGCGCGACGCGGATCATGGGCAGAAACCGCATCGAACCGGTCCGACCTAGGCGTCTTACCGAACGAAAGACAGAGAGCGACCTCGGCCCGACCTCGAAAGTCAGAACGATACGAGCCAATTCAAATGATCGGCTGACCGACAGCCAAGACCATCGGGCCAATTCAAACGATCGTGCGCTGATCATGACCCTAGCCTAGACGTGACGACGACCATGGGTAAGGACCGCGTCGAAACCGGCCCTTCCCAGTCATTTCGTTGAATAAAAACCGAGGACAGCCTCGATCCGACCCCGAACGTCGGCGCTATGTCCAGTCGGTCCCCCGGATCACCTCTAGGCTCGGGAGCTGGGCCCACAGACCAAAATCCCTAACGATCGCCTGACCGACAGCCAAGGCCATCGGGCCAATTCAAACGATCGGACGCTGATCATGGCCTCGGCCTAGACGTGACGCCGACTACTACCGCGTCAAAACTGGCCCCCCTCAGGCGCCTTACCGAGTATGAAAATCGAGACTAACCTCGGTTCGACCTCGACAGTCGGCACGGCGCCCCGCAGGCTCCCTGGGTCGCCTCCTACACTCGAGGGCCGAGTCAGCGGGACGACTCCGACACGATCAACCGTCAACGAATGATGGTCCGCACAAAACGCTTTAGCCCACGCCGACCCTCCGGATCACTCGACGGCTCAGGGGCTACGCCCTACGGGCGCGCTCGTGCGCCCCCGTAGGATTCACCGTCAACGACTGATGGTCCGCGCGAAACGTTTCAGCCCACGACCAACCCTCCGGATCACTCGAGGGCTCAGGGGCTATGCCCTACGGGCGCGCTCGCGCGCCCCCGTAGGAGCACAACAAGCCTCAGGAACGACCAGCCCGACGTCGCCTCAACCAGAGATCGCACACGACGTCAAGCTGGGGGCTACTGTCGGGATCACGTACTCCGAGTACCTAACAGATCACGCAAGATCGAGGGTCGGGTGATCACGGGTTTCGACCCTCCCAAACGACGATCTACGTCGGTCACGACTTAGCCGCACGGGCGCACAAAGACCCCGACCTCTGAAGGCCGACCCTCGGGGAGCGACCCCTGGAGGGTAGGTACCGCGTTATAGTACATTTATTCTGACGGCCAACTGTCATTCGTCCCGACGGGACGAGAAGACATTTACCACAGCAACACTCTAACAGAAAGCTGCGACGGCTGCCGGACAAGACATGACAGCACTGTAGCCGACACAGTGGCGTCAGATGAGCATCACTGTACCCGCCGCTGTGTATGACACGACGGGTTACGATCACGCCTGGACGGAACGAAATGATGACGACGACGAAAGGGTCCACCTGTCGGCGAGACGGCAGGATCGTGTGAGACCCACCACTTGTAACCCCAAGGCCCCTCCTATATAAAGAAAGGCTCGGAGAGCGATAGAAACAACGACTACATCCTCACGAAACAACAGTCTTATACACACGAAAGACAAAACCGCGAGCTCCATTAGAACCCAGGGTCTTCGCATCCTTCCGAGCAAGCACTCTAGCTCCCCCACATTCCGGATCCTTCCGCAAATAAAGAATCCTCGCCTTTATAATATCATCAACGAGATAATTCGCCCTCTGAACGTAGGTATTACATCGCTCGTGATGACTCGAATCAGGTAAAAATTTCTTTAAGTCTTCCTTAGACTAAACCACATCGAACACCGAATGCGCACCTCTCTCTCGATCATATATTTACTGTGCCGGTGGTCAGAACGCCGACAAATCTAAAGTGTGAACAATTTTTTGAATAATCATTATCTCTACCAAAAGGCTCTTTAGTAAAGATTATACATAATTAGCTCCGTAATCCTTACCAAAGAGGCCTTAAGATATTACGGTACTTGAAACACCAAGAGTGACACAGGAATTATGAAACGTTAGGGCCTCTTTATTAGAGATTATGATTATTCAAAAAAAATTGCTCACAATTTAAATTATTCATAGAAATTATTTATCCAACTTACCCACATAATCTATTTTGTAAAGAGTGTTTAGCAAAATAGCTTATCCAATACGAATTATAAGTAGTGAAAATAAAGAAAAAGTAAAAAGTTACTATTTATAGTTTATGAGTGTTAATACAAAATGTAAAAATGATTATAGATGATTGTATACATAATCACTTATGAGTTTTATTATGTGTATAATAAAAATTATAGCATAAGCTATGATAATCATTAACAAAATCAACCCTATAATCTTCAAGGGGGTGGGGAGGGGGGGGCTTAGCCTCACAAAATTAAAAACTACGACAAGGCATCTCTTCCACGTATCATGGAAAACATTGCAACACAAAAACAGAAAAAATATATACAGGACACGAAGCCTGGAAGGAAAAAAAAATCAGGGAGCTTTTTTTAAAAAAAAAACATGTTGCTTGTTGGTGCCAGTCGTAACCATCCATGATAGAACAGTAATATCTGTAGTTCCAGCTGTGGCCAGGATGACACTCCAGATCAACAAATCTATCCAATCTCAATAATTGCCACCGAATACAAATAAAAAATATTGGATTACTTGTGCTCACTTAAGGCTACAGCTAGTAAGATATTATACCAAAGACACTATACCTTTCATTCAATACTCAATATGTACTCACATTAAGCATATGTGTGAACCAATTCGATAATATTGAGGTCATAAGCAATGGCCTCTGTTGATCCGTTCTCTCATTTTCTGTGGAGAATCAGCATTGGAAGGGGAAACCCATTTGCACTGAACTGCTAGGTTGGAGAAGCATTAACATCACAGTTGGAGTCTGACGAAGATGGATGCTGGCTCCGGGAAGGGGTCCTCGCTGATTCCCAGTCACCTTGAATCCTATTTCCAAGATCTGGGAGATCATGTATACAATTGCTCAAAAAATGAACAATGCTTACAAGTTTCATATTTGAGTTAGCATCTATGTACTCCAGGCTTTCTCCTCACTACTATCAATAGATATTTTGTATTGAATTCAATCTGCTATTGCCTAGTTTCATTCGGTACAGTAGGCGGGCTCCTCCTAAATGCGTGTTTTCTGCACCGCTGGAAAATGCCGTCATAAAGCAGATCAAATTGCACCCCAGCTCTTTCCCGATTTATAATGAAAAGAATGTGGTCACCATCGATAATCTTGTAATACCTGCATAAATCAAAGGACCAATTATAATGCCACTATCATTGCAAAAAAGTATCTAACCATTAGAATTGTGATTTGCAGATGAAATCACTTCAAATCTAGACAAGTTAACAGCTTAACACACTGAATTATGCGTCCTTGCAGCACATTTAAAGATGCTTACTCAGACAGAGCATAAAAAAAGTTGAAGTAAAATTCTGAAAAGTAATACTAACCATATCCCAGGGTGCAAAGGATGGCAGTCAGAATCATTCACTACAAAATGGTTTGGATGCCCTAGAGGGATGCGTGGGTATGTCATGGATATTGTATTCAAAGCCCCATCATTGTCTTCCCAATCTTCATCTCTGCATATCAATCAATAAACAGATTAGACTTAAAAAATTCAATTGCAATGTTTCTTTGAAAATAAAATCAATGCCCTTCAGCTTAGAAGTAGAAAACTCACACATAGCCTTTGTAGGGGAGAGGTGCATTTTGCGGGTGTCGCCACATACACATCTGAAGGACTCTGAGAAAGAGCATTGGGTGGGTTCCAAGAACGGATGAAGGCACTGTAATTCCAATAAGCTTTCTTGTTCTTTTTGTAGCATAACTGAAGTAGAATGTATTGGGAAAGGTCCTCAGCGTGGAGTTAAGTTTTAGAGCTCCTTGGATTGTGAGGTCAGGTAGAATCCAATCTTTAGTGGCAAATGGCCCAGTGTGCCCTAGTAGTAGATCAATAAGACCCGAAAAGCCTACTTTCCTCCTCGACATGTCGAAGTGGTCAAAACCAAAATTGTAGTAGTTCTTCAGCCAAGGAATGTCTAGCCAATCATAGACAATAACTCCGATCCGACAGAGCTGAAGAAGACTGATAGGTTTCATGGACATCCCATCTTCAGCCCTGAGAAGTAAAACAAAAGTGTAAAAATATTGAGGAAGATAGAGAAAAGGATGAAGTGCATTAATCGATTTCTCTGTACGATTTCTTGCAACACTTACAGCATGCCGTCGTAGTAAGTTCTCGTGGTTCCATTAAGCGCGCCCGACAAGGAAGTAAGGCTCAGAATCCAGTCTTCAGAAGTATCATGACCAGGGAAAGCCTGAGATTGGTATCACAATACCTGTTAGAACTAAATATCCACAGTGTACCACCATATGCATGCCACCAAACTGCCGCTCAGACATGCAAGTATGCAACAAGCAACACCAACATACTACATGAGTAAAGCGGGAAAGAGGCGTCTAATCAAACATCAAAGCATGGTTCAGTGGCTAAAGCATACTCTACAAAAGAATCACGTGAGCATATGGGGAAAAAGAGGCAAACTAAGAATGGGTTTCAGACAAACTAAAAACAGACCTGTTGCATCCCTATAAAAGCGCTTTGACAGAGCGCAAATTATCCAAAACTGAAATAAAAGCAATCCAAAAATGGGTATCCCGAGCTAGTACTCCTGATCACAAGAACCATCTCTCTGGAAGCATATGATAAGCATGAGCACACTTTTACCACCCAGCAACAAACAGCAATCGCTTTTGAATAAAAATTGAAAATCCCCAGCGTGTACCTTGTCGGCAAGCATCTGATGCAGCACCCTCACAACCTGCGCGCCGGCAGAGTGACCAACAAAGTGAACCGGGTTCTGATCATCCCACACAGGATAGTGGCCTGCTCCCAATTAGAATCGCAATTTAAGAAATATGAATGCAGAAAAGAATTCCTGAAAGACCCAACGGAAATTCTTCATAACCTGTACCTGTGTGATAGATTCTCCCGAACCGGTTGTGACCGCAAGCCTTGCTGTGCTCCTCGCCGTAATCCACCTGCCCGCCCTTTAGGTAGTAGAACAGCTCGCGTGCCCTGCAGCACCCGCCAAGAACAATCAATGTCCAGCGAATACAATATCGTAATCCTTGTTCTTCACAGGCACCGAGAGATACCAAATCATAACAACAAGCATAGTTCGATTAGGTGTTTAAAGAAGCTAAAGCAAATGGGCAACCACCAAACAGAAATATCTGGAAATTTTCTTAGATGATGATTATCAGAGAAAGCGATGTATGCTACTTCGTTCTCATCCACCCACCTGTCATGGATGCTGGTGAGCGAGCCCAAGTCCGGCACGAGCACGCGGTCGTCCTTCTTCTCGGCGCCGGCGAAGTACGAGAGCCCGCCGAGCCTCTGCACGCAGAAGCAAAAACGGGACGTGAGCGAACCGCCGCGGCATTTCGCCGAACGAACACCCCCTTCCCCACAAAGAGAGAGAAGAGAACCGTACCCCTTTGCCGAAACCGAAGATGCCGTGGACAAGTACGATGGGTGGTGGCGAGCCGTCGAGCACGACGGGCGCGGTGCCCCTGCGCTCGTCGGTCTGCCCCGCTGCGGCGACGTCGACGAGTCCCTCCTCCGCGGGGACCGGGGCCGGCGGGCCGGGGCGGCGCAGAAGCAGGGACCCCGACGCCACGGCCGCCTGCGAGAGGTCCGCGGCCACGGCGGTGCTGAAGACGTAGAAGCCGAAGAGCAGGTGCACCGCCGCGCTGACCCCGAGCTCCATGAGGTTGAAGATGAACCGCGCCATGCTCCTCCTCCTCCTCAGCCCGAGCAGCGACGGCCGATAGTCACGGTGGTCGTCTCCCCTTTGCTATTCCTCTCGTCGCCGCCTCGCCAGGAAGAGGAATAGGAGGAGACGACGACAACGACTCGGTTGCGGCCTCCGGATTGGTCTTCTGCCCCCGCGTGCCTGATTCTTATCCCTCTGATTCTCGTCGTCGTCGTCGTCGTGTTTCCGTTGCAGCCGCCGCCGGTGCCGAGGCAGGGCAGGGCGCTGCTCTGCGTTTCCGTTGGTTGGTTCGGTTGCGCAGCGCCTCGCCAATGCGCTGTCGTCGGTCGAAGTTTGGTGGGGGAAAAAAAGGAAGGCCGAGGGCGGGACTGGCGCCTGGCGGAGGGGCCTCTCTTTCTCTCTCTCTTTCTCTCTCTCTCTGGACCCAAATCATTTCCGTGGCAGGTAAATTTGAGTTGCCTTGTTTAGATTTTAAAATATTGTGGTCTCCCTTGATATGTAGGGAAACTTTCTATATTTTTTATATTTTTCTTATAAAATTTAACTGTTTTCTATGATATTTTTAGCAGTGTTTCATTAAAGATGCTGTTAATTTTAATAAAATAAATAAAATTTATTATATTTTCGAATAAAACAATGATGTTAAAAGTCAATCAATATTTTAAAATCAATATTTTAAAATCAGAAAGATTACTTTGTATCTTTCATTTCTTTTTTATTGATAAGATCTCTTTAGTGATTTGTGTGTACGTGTCCTTTGTCGAGGCGCAATAGAAACGTCTGGTCTTTGGAAGTTTTTTAGTACTCCTATATTTTTCTTTGAAATTAATCTAATTTCTATGATATTCATGTATCATTTTATTAACATTCATACGTTTAAAATGGGGTCTTATTCTTATTTTCCTGTTTTTTACGATACGCGCTCACTACTTTTCGCTGTGGAATGTAATTGTTCGACCCAGGCAAGTTCTGGAAGTTTCTTCAAGGTAGAGGGACCTGTCCAGCTACTCGTACCACGACGGCTAATGTGATTGGTCCACCTGTCTGGCGCTCCGGCTGTCCTGCCTAGCGTGGACCGCACACAAACAGGGCGTGGTACTGGTGTGCACCATTTTCCCGTTGCAGAAATCCGCGTGAGGAGGACCATTCATCTGCCTGATATGGGGTCGAGCAAACTGCCCAGTGTCCACTATCCCACTCGTCACGCCCACGAGTTTCCGACGCTGCGCCTGCGACCCATAGGCCATAGGCCTACTTCACTCTGTTGCTCTCCTATGCGGGAGATGTGCACGGCTTGCCTCTTGCAGATTTTGTAACGCAGACAATAGTCACGTTTTATGTCGAAGTACACATTGAAACTACATAAATTGTCATAATTTAATTGAAATATACTATTATAATATTTTACAAATTAAAATATGCTACTCTCTCCGTAAAAAAAATAAGTGTTTTTTAATTTTCAAATATCTATCTTGATCTTTCATCTTATTAAAAAAAATTTATGAAAAAATTATTTATTTTATTGTGAAATAATTTATTACTATAAGTAATTTAAGTTTAATTTGTTTATTTTTATATTTTCATAATTTTTTGAATAAAATAAATAGTCAAACGTTGCTTTAAAAAATCAAAAATATCACTTATTTTAAAATAGATGATGTATGTTCCATTAAAATGTTATTGGTCCACCTGTAAAAAAAAAAGGCTGTTGTAATCCGTTGTGCGGCCGTAAGCCACATGGAACTGGAAGCCGTGCGGCGCGAGGATTTCTAATCTTCTTTGCCCTTACGATCCAGGACCCGGTGCGCGTTTGGTCGTCGTCGAATACATGGGAGAGGTCGCTCGCGCCAGGCGCGCGCTCTTGTTTTGACCGAGACTGGCCTTGGTCATTGTGTGGCACGCAACTGATCGACGGAAAACTGTTGTGCCAAACTCCGCCCGCCGCGCTGGAGCCTGGAGGAGAACAACCTGCAGCGTCGTAGCTTCCGGTTCGGGAGCGACAGGATAATCAATAGGTAAAGCGTCTTAAGTGTCCATTAGGCTCCGTCGCAACAAAAAAAAAATGTTCAATGACCCCAATTCAATAGCGCCGCCCACTTCGTCCTTTCATCTCTTTAAATTTCTAGGTGGCGGCTGTGTTTGACCTTGTTCAGTTGTCGATCTGGACCGGTGGCGTAGCCAGCAGCCAGCAGAAGGTTTCCGGAAGTGACTACCACGGCCGCAACGTGTTGACCTGACCACCATACCCTCACTACGAGCAGAAATTCTAGAAGTTGGGCACGTGTGGGGAGAGATTCCGGGGGCACCCATGCACCAAGATTCAAGGCCCCGGATCTGCTGTGTGAAAGCTGAAAGATTTCCATGCGCGGCAACTCAAATGATAACGAGTTATGCTATGCCCGCCTCGATCATAACCCTCTCTTAACATCATTTTTCTGTCGCCCAAAGTGATTCGGATCAGTCTGTCAGTGAATCACGGAGATGTTCTGTTCTTGGTGGTTGCGGAATTTGTGATACGGGAGGAGGGACCCCGACATGATCCTCACGAGGGCAACAGCTAACCCCGGCTTTTAAAAATTCCTGGTCCGTGATTCAGTGTGGGGCAAGGCTTATCCACGGCCCAAGCATGGGCAGTGTTAAGTGCGTGCACGTGGGGTGAAAACTGGACTTGACGACGTCCGACGCGGCGGTGACTCATCCGTAAGCGCGCAATCGAGCGGCGAGCCTGGCGCGGGGGACCCGCCGGCCGCCGGGCGCTGCAGCTGCCTTTTGGAAGTAATGAGATGAGATGGGGCCGGAGACTGCGAGTTGCAGCCCAGCTTGGTACTCTCCTCTGGTGATTCTGTCATCGTAGGAAAATCGTTGGCTGTTAGGCCTAAAACGGGTGGTGGTTGGTGGAATGCGATGTCGCCGCTGTAAACCATTTATCGCTCACTTTCTTGTGATCAAGGTTAGAGATCCGCCGCCGGCCCGCCGCCTGTGGGAACAGGGAGCATCCGCCGATCTGATTCTGACGGGAAGCTGCTCGATTGAATGCGCGCGACTGTGCACGCCGGCGCACGCGGCACCCTAACGATGATTATTTTTTGAGATGACCCCCATAATGATTTTGACGATGCGAAATGCACGCGGCACTCGACGGAGCAGACCAGAGAGCACTAGAGGGAAGTCAGCTCAAGGTCGTGGCAACATGTACTACCCCGTGTTCCCGAGAGAGCAAAGAACTGTTCGGATTCGAGCTGGACGATCCATGATGACTCTACTTAGGTCCAAAATGGTTTCGTTGTCGTGCATGGAGCTCGGCCCATACTGATAGTGCATGATCATCTAAAGAACTCAAATGGTTTCTTTGTCGTGCATGGAGGTGGAGAGAGCCGGGCAAGTACGCAGTCCACGTCGACAATTATCATTATTGTCCCTGCTGGCTGCGTGCACGTTCGTTTTCTCCTCTATTGCTCCGAACTGTCCGGAAAAACTGACCATGCTTGTGGTTTGCGTGCAAGAAATAAAGCTTGTGCGCCACGCGCTCTGATTTTTTTTTCCGCGGACGGTGCGTCGCTAGCGCCGCACAACGAGCGGTGGGGGCAGCGCCCCGCGTTTCTGCCGGAAATGCGCACCCGCCTGGCCGCGTCGAAGCGCGGAGCCAGTCGGTGCTCGCCTCCTGGCAGCCAAGGATCGCGTTGTCGGATGCACGATGGTAAATATCCGAGACACTAGTTCCAGCTCGTCTCGATTGCCTGTTGTATTATGGAGTACCATTGACTTGGGTGAAGCATAAGAACGACAGGGTCATCTGATCAACACACTTCGCTTTCGGTTTATACACAGGTGTAAATGTCTCTAAGAGCATCTCAAATTCTTTCAAAAAAATCACTTTTAAAAATATTTTTGGAGCCCGTCAATATTTAGGAGCCAATTTTAACCACCTTCTCCAATAAGTTTTTTAAATATAATTTAAATTTAAACAAAGTAAACAACTGATCTGACAGTTAGTTACACAAACAGATGAGATTGAAGATTAAAAAAAATTGTCTAAGATCTACCTTTGGATATGAAGATTTCTGACACCCTCGAAAGTAGTAAGATATTTAAAGAAACGGTTGAAAAAGAATTTTTAATTTTTTTCTTATAATTTAATTTAGAATGAGTTAATGAGGAGACATACCCTAAGTCAAGCACACTGACACCAAAGAAAACACGAAAAACAAACATGCAAAAAATGGGCCAGGCCCATCAGGAACAGCATCCAGTTGCAGTTGGGCCAGCTTTTGAGCTGCTTTAACTCGCAGCGTACGTGTAGCTAAATTTCGATATCTGAACACGAGCTGCAATCGGGCCCCAACGCCATTTGCCGTTTGAAAGTTGAAAATATGCGTAACTTTTTCAGAGGTTTTCGCATAAAAATAGTTCTACAAAATCAAAGAGATTTGAAGCTGGCATGAGACATGAAGCTGGAACTAGCTCAAACATTAGGCACAACCTGAAATTTCGGACCCACGTTCGGTCGAGATAGCGTCCTGGAGTTCCCCTGGGGCCCTGAGTCGAAAAGGACCACGCAGACTACGGGGGTAAAAAAACATACGTGAGCATGCATGTACTACTACAACCGCGTGAAAATCACCGTGGCAAGCCATGGTCTCGCCAATGTTACAGTACGTTGGCATTCTAGATTAGTAAGTGGAGCGACGCAGCACAATTCTATAAGAAATCGGCAAGAGGATACGCCACGACACAGCCAGTCCAACCGAGCAAGGTCGAGAGACAAGCGCGCAACGACAAACGTAACAGTCGTGCACAACGCCGAGATGGGCACGGGCACATGCCGTGCCGGGCCGGCGGGACGCGCGTACACGGGGGAGCAGGAACGCTGAATGGGTATCACCAGGTGAAAACGGGTCGAAAAAAATAAATTAAAAATTGTAAGAGTCGAGAATTAAAATTGAATCAAAATTTTATTTATTTTAAATTAAAATTTATTAAAAACTGAAATAATTTATGAAAGGTTTCGCAGGCTGAATCTTTTTAACACCTCTAGTTAGAACACGACGGATCCGATCGATGGATGCCATCCCGCGTCAAACTCCCCTCTCTTCCTCATCACGGGACGCCAATAGTTTCCGGAGTAAATATTTTTTGAGATGGGTTGATATGAGGTGGAGGTGGATAGAGAGGTTTATACGGTTTCAGGCAGGTTGCCGACGCGTCCATCTCATGGAGTAGTACATGATAAAATGGCAGAGTTGAGAGGGTTCCCCTTCGGATATAGTTCATGCTTTTGCTGAAGATCTCTTTTTGTTAACTTGCCGACTATAATAAATAGAAAACTACCTCTATTTTAAAATATAAATATTTTTAGTTTTAGATAAAGTCAAAATCTTTTAACTTCTACTTAATAATATTTAAAAAATTATATAATTTTTAATATAAAAATATATTTTTTTATAAAAGTTTATTTAATTATGAATTAAAAATATAATTTTTATATGATAAAACATTAGTAATTATATATTATTAGTTATTAAAGTGATAAACTTATATTTTAGAATGGAGGTAGCACCTTTTTGTACATTTATCTTCGTGAGTTTTTTTTGTGTTCGATCATTTGCTGTAATCGGAGCATCCATATCAATAGACGACTAGACGGTAACGGTTACTATAGCAAAATAGTACTCCTATGCAGCACTTTTGCCCTTAGTTGCCACTCGCTTGTCTTCCACGCTTTCATGATGCAACAGCGCCATCATTGTCGATAATACTAGAGGGGACGCACAACATCACCAAAAAGGCTTAAAATCAATGTGATTATGGCCCCGTTTAGAACTAATTCCGAGCTGCTTCCCTTCGAATTAAATGGATAGTTCTCCAAAACCATCTAGACGTCATTTGTTTCTGTTTAGATGACATTTAAGCCTAGATGAATGTACCTATTTAACGTTTAGATGCCGTTTAGACGGTCGTTTAATTCCGTTTAGAAAAACAGGGCTCCAAACGGTTTGATTCGAGCCCTGCTCCTCTCGTCCATGACTCCCGTTGACACTTAGTTTTACCTGCAATGTGATTCAGGGTTACCATTCGCTTTCACTGAACACTCATTCCCACTCGGCCACCCCCAACCCCCGCCTCTGCACACGGCCCCGTCCCCACCTCCGTACCTCCCTCCATGTGTGTGCTCGCCCTCACCCGCCTCCACCCATGCATGCCTTTCCCACCTCCGTCGTCGTCTATGCTGCCAGCAAGTCCGGCCAAGCCGGAGCTACTCTTGCCTCCGCCCCCGCATCCTCGCCTTCATCCTCAGCTTCAAAGTCCTGACCTCCCGGTAGAGGTCACCGCAGTTTTCCAAACAAACCTTTTTTGTCTGGCTCAGATTCTATCAGCAATGGCTTTGGTGGTACTCAGTGGCAGAGCCAAAATCTCATCGTGCCCGGAGCTAAACATGTAGACCGGTGTTAAAACAAAAAAAATTAAGTAAAATTTCAATATTTTTTAGCTATTTTTTATATTTTTAATAGATGAACTAGCTTCAAGACCACCGGTGCTGCAGCACCGGCCCTGGTGGTACTCCGTAACTTAACTTTCAGTGGGATCGTATTGGAGCGAAGCTGCTACAAACAGCCCTATGTCGTACGACCACGATACCTATCTTGCTTCCCTGTGCCTTCTTCGCTAACCTCTGATCAACCAAAATTAATACGCCATCATTTTCCCTCATATTGCTAATGATACAGTATCAGCTTGCGCCAGACAATTATGATGTTTGTCTAGTGCTACTGTACTCTATAACAACTGAGCTCATCCTGTTTAGTACTAGTATTTATTTATCACGCAATTATTCAACATAATTATTTGGCAGCGCACACATCGCCATCGCTATCCTAGAATCCGAAAGCTAGTTCTTGCATAGTTGCATGCGACTACGTATCACGACACACGAAAGCAACAAAACTCCCATCGATCATGTTCATGTACATGCTCGCTTCACCCGCCTCGCGCCCTCCTCTCCACGGCTCGCCACAGCCGCCGCGTCTCGGCAAGGGCGTCTCGCGCGGGCAGCTCGGCCCGGCAGCACGGGCAGGTGTTACGCCTGTCGAGCCACCGCCGCGCGCAGAGCCAGTGGAACCGGTGCCCGCACGGCCGCAGGGCGCACACGCCGGACGGCCCCGCGGGCGCCATCTCCTCCCGGCAGATGGCGCATGGAGCGCCGTCCCCGGACGCGTAGGGAAGCGCCATCACGGCCGCGTGCGACGCGCCCTCGCGCCCCTCACGGTCCTTGCTCCCGGCGCGGTCCTCCGAAGACGACACGGCGTCCGCGAAGCGGCGGCACTTGGCGGCCGCGTCGACGTAGGGGGCCAGCGCGGCCCAGGGAGTGGCGCCGAGGCCGGACACGGACAGCACGGACGCCACCACGTCGTCCACGATCACCGCGCGCCAGTCGACAGGGCCCGGTGACGAGGCCGCCGGGGAGTAGGAGTCGCACATGGCGAGGAGCAGCAGCGCGGCGTCGAGGTCGGGCTTCGGGAGGTAGTGAGTGGAGCTGCCGCTGTAGTCGTCGGGGCAGAGCGCCGGGACGAGCAGGAGGAGGGAGCGGAGGAGGACGCGGCCGAGCAGCGCGGCCTTGGCGTGCAGAGGCATGGCGCGGAGCCTCGCGAGCGCGCGGGCGAAGTGCGGCGGGGAGAGGAGCAGGAACGCGAGGCGGCACCGAAGCCAGCGCGCGTCGGCGGCCAGCGCCCGCGCGAGGGAGGTGAGCCGTGCGGCAGACACGGTGAGGAGCGCGGCCATCAGGGTTTCCGACGAAGACGGAGGAGGCTGGCTGCCGTGGCCGGCATCCATATCGGGATCAGCAGAGCTCGGGATTTCGGGAACGTGCAGCTGGGGGCCTGGGGAAGGACGGAGTGGACAGTGGCGGGGACTGAAGTGAGGTGGTGGGAATGGTGCGCTTTTTTCGCGGGCTTTCCGTATTTATGCTTGGGTATTGGAGAGCCATGGAGTGCCTCTCGGAACTTGTGTAAGCCTAGCTGGACTCTGGAAACTGTGTGTTTTTGTCGAGCCGCTGTGCGGATCACCGGCGAATGCGAGTCAATTGGGGCTCGCAGTGCTGAGAGATCTTCCGATCTTCCTCACCAAGTTGTCGATCCCGAGACCGATCCGATCGATCGGCTGCGTCGGTCGCCGTGCAGTTTAGCTGTCCAAAGCTCTGAAGTGTGAGGTGACTAGAGGTTTTGCGAAATGCAAAGCTTGCTTAATTGGTGGACCAATTAGTTGTGATCACCGGCGAGTGTTTGACATACGTAGATAGGATAGGAGTTCTACGCGTACGCAGCGCCCATACTGCGCAGGATCCGTGGGAGGCCGGAGGGTTCCTGATCTTGCCACTTTATCCAACTTGTCCATGAAAATTATTGGTGTCGAGACCGGCTGGCTAGGCACCAGTTTATGTCGTGATGCTGATGCCCCCATCTTAGAATAAAGGAATCGATCAGCATCCGGCAGGTTTCATCACTGTACCTTAGGCAGCCCACAACAAGTGCCAAGCCGACACATGCTCCCGTTGCATTGCTGGCTGGAGAGTGGAAAATATCAGAAACACGAATAGCGGTGGACATGAAAGGGACATCGTTTAAGCTGCACCATTTATTGATTGACTTGATGATTCCGGTGACGGGATAAAATCATGTGTTCGATCCGTCAAATCCCAGCACAAACATTGTCAGCAGAACAAATATGTACTCCCTTCATTCACAAGTAATTAACACCATTAATTTTTAGTGTCATATTAGTATTTGATTGTCCATCCTATTTTAAAAAATTAGTTAAATATATATAATTATAACTAATACTTCAAATACTGTTAATGGTAAAATAAATTAAATATAATATATGATATTTACTTTTAAATTTGATGAATGGTCAAAAGTAATTTAAAAGTCAACTGGATCAAATATTTGAGATAGAAGGGATCTACTTTCATGTCAGAAAAGATAACTACTAATTAATACAACCTTCCCATCGTCTAAAAAGAAAAAAAAATCTAATGACACAAATGTACAAGCATTTCTAGTCCTGGGCGCCTGGATCACCTTAGGCGTTTGCTGCCATGATGGCAAGGGCCTCCCTGTTCTGCCCCAGGATGTTGAACACCGATGCGGCGATGTGCGACGGCGTCAGTCCGGCCTCGACCAGCTGGTTGGCTGGCGACCCATGGTCAATGTACCTGTCCGGAAGCACCAGCGGCCGCCACTGCATCATCCAAAAGGATCCATCGTTAGTCAGCAAAATGTATGTCTCGATTTTATTTGCAATGGAACGGGAGGGCTCTTGCCATCGTAGTCTGGTAACTTGCCTTGAGCTTGCCGTCCAGGAGGCCGTCCAAGGCCATGAACTGCGCGACGTGCGAGCCGAACCCTCCGATGGAGCCTTCCTCCACGGTGATGAGCACCTCGTGGTGCTTGGCCAGGCTCCTGATCAGGGCGTGGTCCAGCGGCTTGCAGAACCTCGCGTCAGCGACGGTGACCTTGAGGCCGTGCTGCTCCACAAGAGAGGCGGCGGCGAGGCAGTTCTGCACCGCCGACCCGTACCCCAGCAGAGCCACGCGGTCACCCTCCTGCAGAATCCTGCCTTTGCCAACCTGCACCACAACAATTTAACGGTCAGTAAAAGAGACGAATTGTTTTTTTTTTCCGAAAAAATCAGCAGATAAAGGAAACGGTAGATTGGTAAGTGACCTCAAGTGGAACGCCCTTGTAGTTGGGCGGCAATGGGACGCCAATGCCGTTGCCTCTCGGGTACCGGAAGCAGGAAGGGCGGTCATCGATGGCCGCAGCGGTGGCCACCATGTGGCAGAGCTCGGCCTCGTCGGACGGGGCCATGACGACCATGTTGGGCAGACACGCCATGTAAGCGACGTCGAACGCCCCACAGTGGGTCGGCCCGTCGGCGCCGACCAGCCCTGCTCTGTCCATGGCGAACCTGACAGGGAGCTTCTGCAGGTCCACGTCGTGCGCCACCTGCACCAGCACCACATGACCACGAAACGGACAATGGCATCAAGATTCAACAATCGCACATACAGGAGCAAGAGAAAAGAACACTGCTTGCAGCAAAAATCGATGTGAACCGAAAGAAAAATGGAATGTGAACCGGCACGCACCTGGTCATAGCCTCGCTGCAGGAACGACGAGTAGATGGCGCAGAACGGCTTGAGGCCCTCGCAGGCCAGGCCGGCGGCGAACGTCACGGCGTGCTGCTCGGCGATCCCGACATCGAAGCAGCGGTCGGGGAAGCGGCGGTGGAAGTAGTTGAGCCCCGTGCCGCCGCCCATGGCCGCGTGAATGGCGACGATCTTTCTGTCCTGCTCCGCCTCGGCGATGAGAGCCTCGGCGAAGTAGTTGGTGTAGGACTGCGTCTTGGCAGGAGTCTTGAACTGCTTCCCCGTCGCCGGGTCGAACTTGACGACGCCTGCAAATTAAACACTATCACACGGAGCTCTCGAGCAACGATCCAGGCTTCAGCAAGGAAAGAAAATCATGTGCGCCGACTCCGGCTGGCAGTACTCTGTACTCACCGTGGTACTTGTCGGCGGCGCGCTCGGCGTAGGGGTACCCGTGGCCCTTCTCGGTGATGACGTGGATGAGGACGGGGCCGGTGCTCTTGGTGCTCTTGACGTCGTTGAGGATGAAGATGAGGTCGTCGATGTTGTGGCCGTCCACTGGGCCGATGTAGTAGAGGCCGAGCTCCTCGAAGAGCGTGGAGCCGCGGCCGCTGATCATGCCGCGGGCGTACTCGTCCACCTTCGAGGCCAGCTCGTGCACCGATCCGCCGATCTGCTTCGTCACTCCCTGGAAGCAAACAAGCGCGTGCACAAAAACGATTTAGCCTTCCGAACGCAAGAATTTTATAAGATTTGTACATAAATTTTACATGCATAAGTTTAATTTCACATAAAAACATATGATCCAGGATTTTTTTCCCCATAATCTAAAGCAGGTCTTAATCGTAGTTGATAGAATGGGCCGTTTTCTTGTGTAACTACCTTCTGGGTCCAGGAACGTTGGGCCTAAATCCTACTAATAACTAGGGAAAGTCCAAGGTCAGCATTTAGCATGAAGAGTAATGCCCAATCGCAAGTTTGATTATTTTACATCTTAGAAAACAGTAAGATTTTTAGGCTATGGTGACTATTATTTTAAAGAACCTCGCCAGGATTAAAAAATAGGAGCATTACGTCTTTAAGTTTGAACTAAGGGACATCCAACTTGTTGAGAAATATACTCCGTATTGCAATATCCAGCGGCTTCGCCAAGACAAGATTGGTAGGTGATGATGTGGCAGTGCTGGAATCTAGATGACACTGCTACTAGCACTATTAATATAGAAGCATCAATATTTCTGGTCACATCTAGGCGATGCAATGCATGGCACCTTGAAGAAGATTGGAGCACGTCACTGGCATCTGACGCAGCTTATTTTGGCGCATGCTTGCAAGCATACAAAAGCGTTTATGATTATTAAAGGATGCGAGTGTTGTCGTCCAAAAGGATTAGGATCAGAAGTGCTAATCACGCGTCATGGTGATACTGACACGTCTGATCATGCTGCAAATTTCCTATACCATCTCCCAAATCTCACTTCCTGACAGAGCTATGTGACCTATGTCAGACGAGTTCTGAGCTACTTTTAACCGGGTTACCAAGGGCACTGTTTTGTAGCGTTGAAGATTTGTGCGGACGTACCTTGGCCACCTCCCTGAGCTCCCTGAGCGGCCTGCTGGACTGCAGCTTGCTGAGGGCGCTGCTGAGCGCACCCACCGGCGGCGCGGGCCCGTCGAGCGTCGCCGTTGGCAGCGACACCTGCTTGTTATCGTTGAGGATCACGATCATGTCGGAGTCAAGGTACCCGGCGTTGTTCATGGCCTCGTACGCCTGCCCGGCCGTCATGGCCCCGTCGCCGATCACCGCCACCACGTTGTTCTTCTTCCCGCCCTTGAGGTCCCTACCCACCGCCATGCCCAGCGCCGCGGAGATGGTGGTGGAGCTGTGGCCCGTGCCGAAGCAGTCGTACTCGCTCTCGGCGCGCTTGGTGAACCCCGCCAGGCCGTTGGTCTGCCGCATGGTCGGCATCTTGTCGCGCCGCCCCGTCAGGATCTTGTGCGGGTACGTCTGCACGCGTATAAACAAGAGCACACGGATGATTTTGTATTGTCTGTCCCGTTCCGCGACCTGTCCTCCCGGCAACCTCACATGGGCTAGCTTAGCTAGTGCGCCCGCTGTCGCCGAGCGGCGCCGTGCTCCGCCGCAATGGTGCGGTGTCGTACCTGGTGGCCGACGTCCCAGAGGATGCGGTCCTGCGGCGCGTTGAAGACGTAGTGCAGCGCGACGGTGAGCTCCACGACGCCGAGGCTGGACCCGAGGTGGCCGCCGGTCTTGGAGACGTGGAAGATCACGTCGGAGCGGAGCTCGTCCGCGAGCTGCCGCAGCTCCTTCGCGGACAGGTTTTTCATGTGGATGGGGTAGTTGATGGTGTCCAGCAGCGGCGTCGGCGGCCGCTGCGAGTAGTACTCGGCCTCCCGCTCACGCTCCGACAGTGACGCGGACACGCATCCCGACGACCGCCTCCTATGCTGCAGCCACCACCATCATCAGGGAATGGAGCATCAGCAACAAGAATTTGAACACGGAACACACTGCCAGCTGAGCAGGAACTGGAACGAGAATTCGAGCATGAGCAGAACAGAGGATGCCGTGCTGATGACTAACCTTGAGAGGCCTGGTCTGGAGCTGCTTGTGGACATGGAGCTCAACCGCCGGAACGAAATGAGGGTCCTGGGGCGGCACGCGGAGAAAGCCCCTCGGAACAGAGAAGGTGGACAGCGCCATTCCTCCCTCTCCTCCCCCTCCTCAGGATTGCAACAGCTCAAGCCTTTTGCTCGCTCTCTGTCTTACCGGGGGAAAAGAAAAACCAAACCAATTGCCTCACAGTACTCCCATATACAGAGCTCTAATGTCAGTGGCGCTAACAGTGTCCAAAGTGCAAGAATTGTGGGGATTCTGGGTCAAAGCTGGAACGAGGAAGAGGGGAGTGAGCTCAGTGAGGAGGTGCTCGCTGACGTTCCTATGGTAGCAGTAGTGCGGCGTGGTGATGAGGCGATGCGGGATGGCTATAGGGCAGAGATCCAGCTATAGGGCAGAGGAGTGCCACGCAGGTGGGGAACGGAAGGCCACGGCCGCGCGTGTGGCTGGAATTCGTTCGCGTGTGCTGGGAGTGCTCGCTTTTTTCGTTGCTCCAGTCCTGCCAACGGCGCTGTCCTCTTCTACGTCGAGCAACCGAGCAGGGTAGGGGAGAGTGAGAGCAATGGGTGTCCTACCAATCTGACACCCCATTGGTCCAACTCAACAAAGTATCACGAGAGGATAACGTGGGATAAGAAATCATACGAATATCAATTATGAAGGGGGAGTGGATACTCAATCCCAAAAAAAAAAGGTAGTGGATACAGGAGAAGAGTTTTTCTAAAAATTACTCTCTCCGATTTTAAATTATTGACACTGTTATTTTTTAACATCAACTTTGACCATTCGTTTTATTAAAAAACTATTTAAATATGTAAAATTATTAGTCGTGATTTAAATTTCACTAATAATAAATCAAATAAGAATAAAATTTTACATATTTAAATAATTTTTTAATAAAACGAATAGTAAAAATTGATGTTGAAAGTCAACTATGTCAATATTTTAAAACCGAAGAGAAGGTACTTGTTAGAGTACTATGAGAAATATTGTACTTTCTTCGTTATGAAATTGTTGCATTGTCGCCGGTTAGATCAAATGAGTATACAAAACAAAATGAGAGCAGTGTCTAGGCTCAACTTGATGGAAGAACTGTACTGAATTTATTTTTGCGTATCAGCTCAGATTTTGTTGTAGATGCCTCCATGAGATCTATATGTGCCAGTTAGCTGAACTGCTTCGCTAGCTTGATTGCTTTCCAAACTTCTCTATTTCTCACATGAATGACATTTTTACAAATTTCTGAGTCATTTTTTTTTGCCATTTAATGTAGATGTTTTCATTCCCATTTATCTTTTTTTCACAAAAAAAAGTCAAATGTTCCACCGTCAAATAAAAAAATTGACCAAACAAGAAAATAATAGTTTAGAAATGCATTTAATTAGTATGGTAGGATGTGATCAAAATTTTGCAAGATCTTTGTTAAATAACTAAATATTCTGCCATCAATTAGAAAAATGTTCTAGATTAACAATGCAAATGTTTCATATATGGGTTTTTATTTTTTCCAAATATTTGATGGAAAGATCTACAAAATCTGAGCCAGTGAGAACTGGCAAATCTAATCATTATATTATGTAACAATGATTGTATTAAATAAATCTCTCACATTTCTTTTTATAATCTAGACCTCATTAGATTTTAAAAGTTGTAAACTTTAGTTGGGACTTCCTAGAGGTTTAACAATGTTCAACCACGCTGCAAATTTAGAGTTACAATAGAGATTACTGGCAAATGTCATCTGAGCATGACTCTTGTTTTTTGTCAGACAGAATTAACACGTTGGAGTTCGTCAACTGACTTCAATAACTCAGTTCGTTTTCTTCTGCTATTTCAATAGATGTAATACCGGCAAGACCTTAATTAATTTTCTCCACCTCTTTGCGTCCCTTCCTCAACTCTTGATGGAGTCCAGAAATCCGGAAATATGAATGAAACCTTCTTTCATGATAATATAAATGTTGTCTGCTGTTAACATTGCTTAACTAATTTGAGCATAGCAAAGTTTGGAACAGCACGAAATTATAATTCTGTTCTGTTCTACCTTTCGTCATCAGAATATTTGGAAATTATTGACAGGCAGCACACATGTTTTTGGTTTTTAGTTTTTATTTCCATTTGAGAGATCCAAATGTACCACAAACCATCGAAACTCGTCTTGTGGACTCATAACGCAGCATCACACTATTTGACAGACGTCTCTAGCGCTAGATGGCAGCAGCAATTGCCGTCGATGCTATCACTCACATTTGTCCTAGCAGCACTGTTGAAATGTCATAATCGTCTCCGAACTCTACTGCATCTGCCTCACTGCTACTGTCAGCCCTCCGAATCGACATATAGATTTTGTAGTCTTTTTTACTGGTACCATACACGGGCAACCTACACATTTCATGTCATTTTACTTGCTTTTGTTTTTTGTTTTTTGCTCTTGGTTCGGTTCAAAAACAACAAAAGGTTATTTTTGTAGCAAATTACAAGACATCATCTTTCACAACTCTGACGCCCAATGCCTGTGCCGACTCACTAGTTTCATCAGCTCACTCGCCACTGATCAAGTCTCATAACTATCAAAGTGCCCCATTGATACATCCTAAACCGTAAGAGACTGAAGCCACCAACAACGCTCCAGACGTGTCAGGTCCCGAATGGCACCAGCGTCGCCGTCGCTGTTGCATCACCAGCCAAACCAAAAGATGCGCGTGCACGCCTCTTGTAGGCGACGCGTCACGGTTCTGACAGGACCAAACCGGAAGGCGCGTGCGCTCCAGGTCAGAGGCTCGGTTTGTGCACTCCGCATGATTCCTCGTAGCTACCTAGATAAAGCTCGATCCTCACTCAGGCTTGCTCTAGAGACTAGACTTGGTACGCAAACTCGAAGACCCACGCGCAGGCCGTCCACTTGTAAAAGGAAAACGGATCTCTGAAAGTACAACGTCGAGAAGGTATCTGTGCGGCCCCGTCGTGTAAATCATGTTCGAACCGGGGAAAAAAAGGCGAATGGCTTTGGTTTTGTGATGAACATTTGGACTTTTCGATGGTTCGCCTAGTCGCCGCTTCTACGGCGCAGTGCCTGGCGGCAGAGCAGGCAGGTTCATCTGTCTTGCTCTTTAACCTGCGGCGAATGCGATCCTCTTTATCCTGCAAACACCCGTTCTGAGAAATTCGTCGCGTGACTGCGTGAACAGTTTGACCAGTTACCATGCCGAAGCTGCCGCCGATCGAATAGCGATAGAATGTGATCGAACGAACGCGAATCATTTTGACGCCGCATTGACTGACATGCGCTGCACTTGCACAGGGTCTCGCTCTGCGGCGCCGGCGCCCGAATATTTAGCGGATGGCCAGGCCGCGTGCTCCTCCAGCTCCGAATCGATGCACGCCGGCCCGAAGGAGACGTCGTGAAAAGACGTGCACCGCACTCGTAAGTGCCTGCCGAACTGCCGACCTTCGAATACCGTGGTGTTCGGAAAGAATCAATTTAATTTCACAAGAAGAAAATTTCTCTCTTTTACATTGCGAGAAAAAAATTTAAAATTATATATTTTTTCTTATAAAATTAAATTAATTTTTAAAATTTATGTGAAATTGCTGCATTCAAAAGAAGATCTTATTCTGGGTTGTGGTGAACTGCCGGCTCATCACTCAGCAGCTTCAACGCCAGATGCAGGCCAATACATACCGCCGAATACCATGCACCTCACCGACGAATGGTGAATTGGCGACATTTTAGCAGGCGATCAACAAGACCTCACATACATGAACTGAAACCAATACAGTACATAGTGACTTCCCCCTCGAGAGTCGTCACGTTGCCACTTATATACTCTTACCATCAGGTTGCTCCATCACAACCTTGCGACATCTTACTTGATCATCAAAAGAAAATAAAAGCAACAGAAAAGATGAGGGGCAGTCGCAGTCATGTGCACTGCAAAGAGGTTTGTAATGTCTACCCTAGTCAGCATAAAAACATCAGTTTGATTATAATTATAATATCAACAACTAGACCGCAGTATTAGCACCACCTTCACCTTAGTGAGAAAGATGGACATAAGCTAATTATACAAAGAATCCCTGGTGGTTATGCTAGAATTCTTGAATTATGAAGTCCTTGCAGGATCTACACAAAATGCAAATGAGAAAGCGAGCCAATGTGTTTCATAGTATTAAGTGCTAAAAGGCTAATATATTTGGAAAAATGTTAATATGATTTATTTAACAAAAATAGTTAATATAATTAACCATAAGAAAACGCTGACATGTAGCAAAAAATAATTCAAATTGCTTGTAACAACAATAGACCTCAGTTGCAATGCAAGCAAAGAATGCACATGGCATGTGAAGGAAACTCAGGATACAATTCACACCTCTACTGCAAGGCTATATATAATCTTTTGCAGTTTTTTGCTGCCCTCCCAGAAGCTAGATGAAATGGATATACATATGAGAATTTTCTTGACACAACCAAATACAAAACTTAGAGCCATCAGAATGATCAGGCGTGCTTGGCTGCATTTATTTAGCTGTCGCTGCGTCTGTGCAGCGCAGCTACAGACCAAAAAAACATCATAACATAACGCGTCTACAGCTGGTGAGCGGCTGTGCAATTGCCGCTGCAAGTAGAAGCATATGCGCCCATCGCAGTTAGAATCTATACTTGACTGAAAACAAGCATGGGCTGGTGAACTGCTACAAAGAATTCACAGGGAAAATATATACACCTGATTTTAGCCAAGACTGCTTCGATTTTCTTCCTTCATTTGTCATGCACAAAGGTTTCATAGAAAGAAGACTTATCTCGGCCAACAGTCAAAGATACACAAGCACGGTTCAATACACAGGAAGTAAAACATTTTCAACCATCTGAGACCAGAACAAGGACAGAAACAAATGACAACTTCTACCCTTTTTTTATTCAATGGCTTCTTACCTACAGAGGTAGGGGGGACTTAGGAAGATCCTCCCCTGCAGAAAGAATGGCAATCATATGAACGAGGTGTTGGAGCAGGATCCATTGGAACATTGATGTCATGCAATCCAGTGATTCCTGCACTAGTAAGGTTGCCAGTTGTCCTTGCGGATCTGCCACCCATGAACATGGTTGACCATGTGTCCGATAACAATTCACTCTTTCCTGCTGAGTTCAACAATGTTCTGTCCATGCTCCAGTCCACTGAGGTGTAGTCATAAGGTGCTTGCCGATTGGCTCTCCAATCAGCATGCGGCAAAGTTGGGGAGGACTCAGATGAGCTCCATCCTCTAAACGCCCCAAGTGATGACGCAACAGCACGGGAAGGAGATACACCTCCAGAACCCCAGGTGCCACCCCAACCATTAGCAGCCAGCTCTATAGGACTGGAAACAAAATTTTGTTGGTGGTTTGCATGCCCAAACGGTTTGACAGAATTACCATTGTCCAAACTCATATTTCTCAGTCCATGCCCTACGGACCCATTCAGCATCATATCCACACTTGATGTACCATTCAAGCACCAGTCCCTTGAAGATGAAGAAGAGGAGTTCAGGCGTGGGAGAAGAGCAGCCGTGACTTAGGCCCTGTTTGAAATGTAGAAATTTCACAAAAAATTCGTAAAAATTTCAAAAAAATCAGTTTAA
Organism: Zoysia pacifica; assembly: GCA_001602315.1. Taxonomy (NCBI): domain Eukaryota; kingdom Viridiplantae; phylum Streptophyta; class Magnoliopsida; order Poales; family Poaceae; genus Zoysia; species Zoysia pacifica. The sequence continues at coordinate 25,865 of BCLH01001341.1, forward strand.
TTTTACATGAAAAAATAAAAAAAATTAGAAAAAATTTTAACGGGACCTTAACGAGGAAAAGTTGAGGAACAGGGAGGCTGCCGGGCCGTGGGCAGAAGTGGAGATGGGGATGGGAGGAGACGACACTTCGTGAACCATGCCTGACAGCCTGAGGCGACTGGGAGTCTGGGGGTGGTGGGCAGGAGTGGCGATGGGGACGGGAGGAGATGACGTTTCATGAACGTGCCCGCATACGGAAGGTTCATCAGGACCGTTCACAGCAGAACTGACAAACAAAATTATTTATGCTGACGTGGCTCGATGAGAATCAAGAGATAGATTTTTAATGGACAGTATTTATATAGATATTCTCATTATTTTAGTGTATGTTTTATCTTATTAGATATGCATGGTTGATTAGGTGAAGAGATCTAAGATAAAATTTTAGATTGATATGAACAGCAGAGATCAGAAGAAAAGAGAACTGCATAGGTTCAAGAGCATTCACACATTTTTTTTTATATGTCTTATTATAGTACCGAACATAGTGTGTTATGGACAAACAAAAATCATTTTGATATTCTCTAAACAAAATCAAGCTGGAAGTGTGGTACAAACCAACTGGCATAATTATGATATACTGTAGACAAATCTCTCTTTTTTAAATAATGAATCTCAAAATTTGTAGATGTCGAGTATCCCAATTTTTTGTCACAAATTCTATTTGTAATTTTGATGTCACAAATTCTATCTCTGATGGAAAGAATAGTAAATCTATTTATCTCTGTTCGTTTTGGTCTGTTTTCTATTAAACCCCTCTCCACTCTCGCACCTCCACACAGTGTTGCGCGGTGCTTCCAACTCACATAGCATTGACACGTCGCCATCTCTGTTGAGTACCCATAATCTTCGTGCAGCGCTGAGAGGCGACTGCAACACACATAGCGGTGACTCAAACCGCTGCCACCTCTCTATCTCCATATTACACTTCAACTAAAATTCTAATCATGAGAGAGAAATGAAATATACATGTTGCTATTTTTTTTTCTGAACTTGTTTAAACGTCAACTGTTACTTTCTTGCCATCTCGGTTCATCGTTAGAATCTTTCTAAATCTGAACAGGTGGCGAGACTCTGTGATGCAGACTGACCCCTTTATTTTGGGATTAGTATTGATTTCGTTCAAGTCAAAAAAGTATCGTGCAAAGATTAAATTGGAGCAATTGTTGTGTAAACTTTTTTTTATCTCAACTTGTATTAATACATGCTGTCATACTTATGTCGTAAGAATTGTGCATGTCTTTAGTCTACAGCAAAGCGAAAATTCATTATATTGCTTTTTTATATAAAAAAATTGTATCATATTACTCTGCTCGTAGCGTAGCATAAGCACTCGGTCTAGTGATTACTAAACTCGGTTGGAAAACGTTTCAAGCTTTTGTATGCATTCTGCACTCTACAACTGATTGAAATGGGCTCGATCTTGTTAGCAGAGGAATTCCTTATTCACCATAAAAAATTATACTTTTCACTTATTCATTATAAAAAATCTATTCTTCACTATCCACCATTAGATTTAATTTTAATTCTCTTTTTGCGCCACAATTATCATTTGCTCCTACCAAAAATGCATATATAACTTGAATTTAAAAAAATCTATCATATATATTACTTGCACATTGCCTAAATTTATATTTTCCATATTTTTATGATTACAAAAATATAAATTCAGATTAAAGTACTCAATGCAGCAAGTTATTCATAAATATATGAAAAATATTAATTTGTGCATGTACAAGTAATATGTCTGACAATTTTTTCCTGAATCCAGATTAGATATGTATTCTTGGTTAGGCGCAAATGGTGATCATGATACAAAGAGTAAGCAAAATTAAATCTAGTAGCGGATTGGAAAAAGGTAAATTTTGGATGGCTAATACTCCCTCTGTTTCAAAATATAATCATTTTTAATTTTAGTTAAAGTTAAACTTTTGTCACTTTGATCATTAAAAATTATATTTTTTTTTTGGATTCATCGTAAAATAATTTTTCATAAAAGTATTAAATATTATATATTTTTCTCAATATTATTAGTACAAATTAGAAAAAATAAACTTTAATTAAACTCAAAAATATTTATATTTTAGAACAGAGCTCGTAAGAAACTTCCTCCTGTTATTGTTGAAGATCAAATGACTACAAGTCGGCCAGTCCTGATCTTTGGAAATATTCTTCGTGCCTAAGAAATGTGGCTGACGGCCCAAAGTTCGAAGAGAGAGCTCTCCGTCCATTCCTCATTATGATTTTGTAGCTTCTTGCTTAAGAAATGACGCGACTAATATGAAAACGGAATTCGCTGCTGCTAGCTCTGGTTCTCGTATGCAATCGACTCATCAGCTTCAGTTCCACTCAATTTGCCGATAGACCAGAGTGAGAATATATAACATCAACTTAGCTTTTCTTTGTTATTGTTAACACCATGAACCAAATATCTTTTTTTAGGAAATATAATATTTTCTCTATTCGATAATTGCTAGGCTGCTGAGGTGGCACGTTACCAAGAGTCAAAGTGCTGATGCCACATGCATATATCATATATTATTATGGTATTATAATCCTGCTGTCATGTTTACGTGACGTTCAGACAACAACTTATAAGGTTTAAATTAATTAAAGTCATGCTGCCTAAGTTTCAAACAAATATAACTAGAAAGGGCATATTAATAATATGTTTTTTTTGTACTTTCTAAACTCTGTGATGTAGTCCGACAAATGATATTTTTCTTTCATCAAATTAACAAATTTTTTTGCCTAAAAAAATAACAAATTTTAGGGGCCTTAGACTTTGGGTGTGTTTGGTTCATGACAATACATTGTCACACCAAAATTTTGGAATGCAACAACTTTTTTAATGATTATTTGTTTCTTTATGAGAACTGCGGCTTGCCATGTTCTGTTCCCACGCGTCATTGACTATATTCTTATCAAACTTTAGCAAAAATATAGTGACCAAATTGCTTATTATATTTTTAGCAAAGTGACCAAATTTCTTATTATATTTTTAGCAAAGTTTGATAAATTTGTATGACTAGATTCGGTAGCAAACAAAACAAGTCCTTTGTTCCAATTTTTCCTGAAAGGAGGGCCTAAACGGGAAAGGAAAACGGGAGGCCTGCTAAAATCCGTTCTCCCCCGCTGTGTAGGGCCCCTCCTCGGCTCCAGGCCCGGTCGCCCCTGGCCTCCTCCTGCTTCACCCCTCTCCCCTTTGCGATCAGAGGGAAACCCAAACCCTAATCCTTTTCCTCCTCGCATCTCGAGCCAGCCGCCGTGGGAGCTCAATTTAGGGGTCCTGTGCTTGTGCGGATCCTCGGCCGTGCCGTTCTGAGATGGGCGATCGCAAGGAGGTCTTCCGCTCCCTTCAGGAACTCTTCCCTGAGGTACGATCGGTTCTTGCCCATGTCCCCGAACAGCTCTCGAGGTTTTGTGTAGGATGAGTAAAAAAAACAACAATTCTTTTTTATTGAGGCGATGTTGTCGACGGTAGGGTAACTAGGGCAGGGAACATAATAAATTCATGTCGAATTTTGAGATGCTACTAGTTGCGGTGTGCATCGGGAACCTTCAGTCTATCCAGCACCGATACGGATACGTGTATCCAAAGTACTTCTGCATTAACATAATAGATTAGTGTAAACTGTGAAGTTTGTAAAATACTAAACTAAAGTTCCAGGCTCCACGAGCTTGTCATCCTCCATCGGTCCATCTAAGTTGCTTCATCCTCATTGCTACCAACAACCTCAACCTTGACATCTCCAAAAGACACTACTTGCAACTCAGGTTCATCTAGAGAGTTGAGCAACCTCGAGAATGCCGAAACCACTGAGAATCAAAAGAATCTCCTCCTACATCCCACATTCTTGTATCCCCATTCTTGCATGCATCTGTTCTAGAGAGGAGCCTCAAAATTTGAGTGCACATGGATAATATCTTCAGTACACTCTGGAGTTAAAGCATTCTTTTTATGCTATGGATGAAGATATATGTACTCCAGCTCCTATCAAAACAGGAAGACGAGGCTGGTTGGCTAATCAATCTAATTGCGAAAGTCTGCAACATAGGAGCAGATTGTCCATGATTCATCCACTAAGTCATTGGCTCACAAAGCCATCTATCACGAATTGAATCATGATCTCTAAATTCTTCAGAACAAGTTGAGAATCTTGCATATTCTTCCTTTACTTTTCATAATTCTTCTTGTATAGGAAAGAACTTCTTGAAACAGTACATTCTCATTTTTTATCTCTCCTTGTCCTTGTGTGGGGGTACATGATCAAAACCTCCATCAATCCAATTCCTGCTATAATATCTGTAAAATGAGCCATTTGAAGATAATATAGGTAAGTATTTAACCTTGGATCAAGTGAATGAGGCAAACAATGCAGCGGATTATTGCTTTTTGCCCACCTATCAATCAGTATACTGTTAAGTAGTGTTAACTACTGAGAACATGTCAGATTCCTCATTATCTTCCTTCTCTTCCCATAGATATATCTATTTCTTCACTTTCTCAATCATTGAATCCCACATTTCATAAATTAGATGAAGGCATGGTGTGTCAATGTCTGCAACACGAATCATATCATATATAGGTCCAGTAAATTTCAGAATGAAGTAAATGTTGCCCCACCACACTCACTGAGAACCTTCTCTCTAACATGAGCATCAAGTTGAGCATAATCCCTGTAATGAGTTGATTGGTCACTAATTACCATGTTTTGTAGAGGCCACTTCACATCGTTTTAACATACACACAGTGAGGCACATCTTGTTTCAGCAATAGCAAGCAATTTCAGAGGGCTCATTGAAAATTGAAAGCCACATTCCATGGTTCACTATGAAGTTCTTGATCATCAGAGAATCAACTTTGACATTTTGTACTAACTCAAGTATACTCCAAACATATTTATCTTGATCATTCCTTGGCAGTTTAGGCTCACAAATATTCTTCAAAGCAAGATTGAGGGTGTGTATGCCACCTGGAGCCCAAAATATATTACTCCCTCCGTCCCAAATTATAAGTCACTCTGGACTTCTCAAAATTTCCCAAATTATAAGTCGTTCTCACTTCCCGAGTTAACTTTTTTTCTTCCCAATACATCTCCACTCTATCAATCTCCTCCTTGTTTTCAAAACATCCCACCTTTTTCACTTTTCTTAGTTCCCGTGCTCAAACCCAAAACGACTTATAAAAAGGGATGGAGGGAGTATTATATTCAGCTTGCACAAGCAGTACTACACCTTTGTAGTTAGCAGCATTGTACAACATTGTTGCAGCCAACCTCTTCAACAACAGACCTCAACTTTTCAGCAATATACTCTTTTGTCTTCACCTTCACAATTATCTGCCTTAAAAAACATTGCTCCTTTCCCAGAAACATCAACGAAGTTAATTAGTGCTGCCTCTGGATCAGATCACCCATCAGCACATATTGTAACTCCCTTTTAATGCCATGTGCTCTTTGACCTCTCCAATAACATGTCAATATGAGCTCTTTCTTTCTTGAGAAGTGTAGCTCTAAGCTTTGATGCAATCACTTGGTGGCTCAAAGATCCTTATAATCTCATCAAGCTTGTTGTACCCTGGCATTTAATAGCCCTTCAAATCATTGCTGCAAGCATAGGTAAATGCCTCTTGAAGATATGGATTCTTGCAAAGTTGAAAGCTATTCCTGTGAATTAAAGAAAATAAATTAGGAATTAGTATATAATAGTATGATATATGGAGCTAATGATAGTAGCAGTAGTACAGTTCTTACCGCCTGAAAAAAATGATTGTGCAATTAAAGAATCCATGTGCTTGCGTTGATCCATTTTCAAGCTTTCTCTAGTTCATAAACAGGTCCACTTCATCTCTAATTGCTAATGGATGATGTTAGTGACACAGGATTCGCTTTCATCGTTCTAATTCTTCTGCAGCAGCTGCAATTGCTCTCCTCGTTTGGCTAAGATCATTCATTGTCACCTTCAGACAAACATCAATTTCCTTGTTATTCTTCTTCAGCACATGAGCTTCCATCCTATTGTAGCTAGTGAGCTTCTCAAGATTACAGAAGCTGCATCTCCATCTAACATCTCCTCCACCTGTCTGTGATCTCTCCAAAATTGTCACATAATCCCACAAGGGAGCCTTCAAATCAGAGATGGATCGAGCAGTAGAAACATTACTACTTGCCATCTCAAATTCTCAATTGCTTGCTGACAAGTAGCAGGAGCAAGATATCTTCTGGGGGAGCGAGAGTTGCAGCAGCGAGGTGCATTAGGTGGCATGGCGTGGTGAGGTGGTGTCTTCCGGTGGCACGGCGGCGTCTGACAGTGCCATCGAGTTCTGACGGTGCGGTGAGGTCAGCAGGCAAGGGGCTGCTAATTGGGCTGGTTAATTGGTTATGTGTTTGGGCTGTGTTTCCATTATGGGCCAAATACATCTCTAAGGTGTGTCGGGCCGCTATCCCCCCCCCCCCCCCTCTTCAGATACTCCAGGTAGACATCTCCTGGCTGTATCTTATCCATATCCGTGTCTGGTGACATATTGGATATGGATACGGCAACTTCCTGGCGTATATGGTGCTGGATCGCCTTCAGTCATTGTGTGATGTGCACGTCTCTCATGGCTATTTTTGGACTGAAAAAATTGTTTTACACCTGTCTGCAGGTTGATCAGCGTATACTAAAGGCTATCGCCATCGAGCACTGTAAAGATGTTGATTCTGCGGTGGTTGCTGTCCTTGATGAAGTGATACCTTCTATTACTGGTTCGGTGGGAGCTTTGTCTGCTCATCATGAAGCAATGCCATTTGTAGCTGATTTTGCCATGAATTTGTTTGCTAACAGCACACGTGAAGTGGGAAGTTCATCATCTGCTGGTGAGTGTGAAGACTCAACTTTTAGCCAATTCGCCCTTGGTGTTAAAGGTCCACGGGCTGTCTGTTTTTGTATATTTTGTATTTGTAACATAAAAATAGATGTTTTGAAGATATGTTGCTGTGCCCCACCTTTTTTTTTTAAAAAAAAATTATCAGTTTTCTGATAAGGGTATTAGAGTCTCAAAAACTTATGTATGCATCCTTCTTTCATTTAGCTAAGTTAGCTGTAGTGTATTATCTAGTTCACTCCTCTGCCAATTTTTAATAATTATCTTATGCTTGATGTTAAATTCTATTTCTGAAATCTGGCCGATCTTTACTATTCCTTTTTTCTCCATTCAATCAAGAACCTTTTTGTTCTTCATTGAATCAAGCATATTTTCTCTATGATGATGCTGTCGTGTATTACCTTTCCTGTCTTTTGAAGTCATGCTAATGATTGGGCTATTGCACACATCAGGACATAATGTGGCTGATGTTACAAACACAAAATATGTTGATGAGGCTGATGGTGGAAGTGTTCATGCTGCACATCACACATCATCTGTGGAAGTCAAAACTGGTACACGAGAAAATGTGGACAGCGAATTATATGTAGGAAATCTTACAAAAATGTGGTTTGAACCTGATCATGTTCCGCCCTTCGATGTGGTATCAGCAAATCTTAATTCCAAGAGAGAGTTAGCTAACTCAGATAATGATGAAGCTGGATATGGTGGATATCTATCAAGTGAATGTTTTTCTCCATCATCAGGTGGGGCAAAAGGTGGTGACAGCATAAGTATTAAAGCCCCACAACTTTATAAGCCAGATGCTGATAACATAATTACAGCTAGGGATTGCATTCCCCATAACAATTCATTGAAGTCTTTTAGTGGGTATTTGGATCTGAATGATGCTGGGGATTCGTTCTTGTCGGAGCTTTTGGCAGTTGCTTCTAATAATGAAATATCTTCTGGTACTCTGAGTAATGAAAAAGATGCTTTGGCACCTTTGCCTGATGTTCCCACGTCAGATACTGAACAACCCTCTGTTGGGTTTGGTGAATTCAAAGAACAGAAGAATACAAGCAACACTGACATTGGATATAATGAGCCACCTTCAGGGAATGTAGTTGAGGATGGTGACATTCTCTTGTCTTCTAAAGTAGACATGCTTCCTGATCTTAATTTGAATCACTTTGCTTCAACGGCCTCAACTCATTCAAGTCATTCTGTTAGTACTGAATGTCTTGAGGACTCCATTGCTGATGCCAGAAGCATAAGGGTACTACATTTTAAACTAGTGTACAGTAGCATTTTTGAATTTTTTTTTTTTTGCTGGGATTGCATGTTTGCGCTCCCACAGACACTTTGACATTTGGGTTGCACTTTAGTGGACTGATGGGATCTCTCTCTCGCTCTCTCTCTCTCTCTCTCTCACACACACACATGCACACTCACACAGAGATCTAGACAATTTTGGTTCATTATTATGACAATTGATATTTGATAGTAAGTATTTTGAACGAAAATTACAGGTTAAACGTTTAGTCAATTTTGTTAAGAGTGAAAAAAGAGTCAAAAGACCCCTAAAATCACCATGTTCACTAATGGGCTTAAGAATATTGGTTTCACAGAAGTACACAATAAAGCAAAATTCTGTTAATAGATACAGTGCGTGAATTGTAATACTGGTACTGAAATGAGTTGAATCTAATCATTTTTTTTTTCGTGTTCAATGCATGTGTTGACTACTTGAAAAATCCCAGGGATGTCTAAATAGGCTAGTGCTCTAGCTTCTTTTAACCTCAGGATGGCAGCAGGGGATTTCTATACTCCTTTACTCCAACAAAAAATGTTAATGATCACCTCAATTTGGTTCATTAGATTGCTGTACGGCCTGGGACCTACGTAGAGCCATCCTGGGCTAACTTGTTTGAAGCAATATTATGAACCCTACTTATGTACTTTTGCTGATGTCATATATTCTTCAGAAGATTAACTTTGTGAAGTTTTCAATTATTTTATGCTGTTAAGGGCCTGTTTTTATTTATTTATCGCGTCTCTGAAGTTTCTGAAAGATGGAAACTTCCTGTGAGTCCCTGAAGCTTCTGTGCAGAAGCTGAATCAACCATTTCCTCAAGTTAAAAGCTTTTCTTATTCTTATCATAACAACAAAGCCTTTTAGTCCAAATCAAGTCAGGGTAGGAAAACATTTTTGATTAGTTTAAGCTAAATCTGTCGTATTTGCTGAACATAGGGCCACAGGGTTAAATGAACCATTATTGCATTGTTTGCTTTGGTGACCTATTGCAAGATTAATGTAATTGTTGGTGTGGTGACTAATTCTTGTGCTGTCACATGATGCAGAATGATCTATTACCTTCTCTTGAGATGGTTACGAAAATGATTGAGGATGTGGAGCTTCTTGAAGAAAAGGCTAAAGTAGCCAAGCATGAATCATCTGTTGCTGGGAAAAACATTTTAACAAAAGTTGAGGAGCTAAAAGAAATGTTGACTCATGCAAAGGAAGCAAATGATATGGTTTTCTCATTTTTTCCTTGACCTAATGATTCATTAAACTTCTTGATTTCTCTATTTTTGAACCTAAAGGATATCTGCCATTTTTTTTTCATATGCAGCATGCTTGTGAGATTTTTGGTGAGAAATCCATTTTAACTACAGAGGCACGGGAGCTTCAATCTCGGCTTCAGAGGCTGTCAGATGAGAGAACTAAATATTTGGTGGTAATTGAAGAGGTATGGTATCTCTTTGAAACATCATTTAGGGGCTGCATACCTAATTGAATGTAATTTTTTTTATCCAAAAAACCAAAGGTAGGATGATAAAGGAATACTGCCTTATTGTTTACAGTTGACATGAGTTTGTACTTTAATGTTTGAAGGCAATATATCTTGAGCTTGGTATCAAAATACGGAATCGATAGTTCTTTCAGTTAATTTATTCTGGTGCCATGTTTTTTTTTTAACCTGACTTGGTGAAATTTCTCAAGAAAATCATAGGTCTAAAAATGGAATAATTATTGTAGGTTATATTCAAAGTGTATTTGCAATATATTATAAACATGTTAATGAATCTAACTAGCTAAGTGTGATCGTTGCCTTTAATATATATAGATACGCCAAACACTAGATGAAAGATTGGTTGCTGCACAACAAGAAATTGCAGCTGCTGAGAAGGAAAAAATAGAAAAAGAGGCTGCTGCTCAAGCTCTGCATGATGAGCAAGAAAAGATGATGAACTCTATTGTTGAAGAATCAAGAAGGTTGCAGAAGGAAGCAGAGGATAACTTGAAGGTATAATGTGTTCATAATTTGGATCGACAGTTTACCTGTTTTACATTTGATATTTACTATTTGCTCTATCTAATTGAAATGTATGGATGATCGCTGGCCTGTTGTATCCGAGCACATTTTGTATTTTCTGGCTGATAAAAGCAAAATAATTATGCTTACAACAGACAACTTTAATGAATTAGCCTTCAATTATTTACTGATCATATATTTATATTGTTTGGTGGACAGTTGAAGGAATTCTTGGTTGAGAAGGGTCAAATTGTTGATATGCTGCAGTAAGTTCTCATTTCATCTCTGAGCAAACTTCTGCCCCCCCCCCCCCCCTGGCGGAGGCTTCAATTGAATTGTCATTGTAGCCTCCTAAATTTGTATCAAACTACCTGTCAATCTCGCTTCCCAATATATCTCTATTTCTCTCTTGTTTACACCCCTCAAATCCTGCAGGGAAGCAGAATGACATGTAAATTGAACTGAGGAATTAGCTCTTATACATTCAATGAATGTCTTTGATAATAATTGTTCAGCTAAACTGAAACTAAAAAATCTTGCACAATTTTTTTAAAAATGTTTTTTAGTATGTATTTGTACTATTTTCTAGTGTTCTGCTTCTGCCTGCAAATTTCTAAGCAATCCCACAATTAGTGTTCATGGCAATTCTACAGTTAATGTTTATGGGCTCTAAATTTTTCTAGCTGTATTCATATCCTTGTCCTCATGCAGAGGCGAAATGGCAGTGATCTGTGAGGATGTCTCAGTGCTTAAGCGTGTGGTGGATGAGCGCCTGTCATTGAGCAAGCTGCAGCGTTCAACAATGTCAAGCCTCTCCTCTTCGTTGCATTCTTCGCTTCAGAAGAGCGGGAATTCTTCAGAGAGGACTGTCGAAACAGTTGAGTCTACAGATAAGCACACAGTCGCTGAAGCTACAAGCCATGTGGACGGAGATCCGGATGGCAATGAGAAAACAATGGAAGTGTCTGATGGCATCCGCACAGCTGATAGACACACTTCCAAGACACAGGACTCCAACGAGGAGGGCTGGGATTTTGTGGACGACGTCCAAGAGTAGCAGGTGGATCACCAGAGGGTATGACGGATAGAAATTATAATAATAATTTTTAAACGGTCAGTTATCGTATCTGCTGGTTTTCATATGAACCTGGGATCTGTCTATCGAGTTGTCATTTGGTGGCCTCACAGAGTCACTGTAGGATTATCCCGGATAAGTTGCTGAATATAATTATTGTATATATATAGTTATTAGCATTCTCATTTCCTTCTTTTTTGACGTACGGTCAGTGAACTTACTTCGAATTCAGCTTATCGACGTCGATGCAACAAATCCGGATGTACTAGTATTCCGATAGTGCATCAGATTCAAGGGGAAATTCCTTATTAGCCACTAGAAATAGTTGTGTTTTCTTATTAGCCATAAAAAAATTAGGTTTCCTTTTTAGTCATTCTTTCAATTTTTCATTCCCTAATCACCACTATCGTTACGTCCGTCATGATCCGTTAGCAATCGGGCGCCAAGACATTTTGCACCTGATCGGAGTACCCTCTCAAAAGTCAAAATTGGCCCCCTGTACTGCAGTCCGTGCGGCTGCCCCCTCTTTTCCCCCCCCAAAATTTCCTCCCCATTGTTGCCCTATCCTAGACATGGCGATTTGGGGAGCCATGAGCTTTGTGTGCAGTAACTGCTGAGCGAGGTGCCTCCAGGACGAGCAGCGCGGATGGCGAGACAGCCGTTGAGCGGGGGCGACACCGGCCAGCCATGGACCGCGGGCAGCGCCGGCAAGCAGCAGCAGATCGGGGGCGGCGCACTCGCAGGCCAGCAGCAGCCCGGGGGTGGCGTCGGCAAGCAGCAGCAGCCCGGGGAAGGCGCAGGCCAGCAGCAGCCCGGGGGCGGCGCCGTCAAGCAGCAGCAGACCGGGGGCGACGCACGCCTGCAGCAGACCGGGGGTGGCCCAGGCCAGCAGCAGGGGGGCGGCGTCGGCCTGCCATGGATGATTGGGGGCAGCGCAGGCGAGCGGCCGACCGGGGGCAGCGCAAGGTCCGACGCAGGCCAGCTGCCGAGCAAGGGCCGCACGAGCCAGCCGAGTGGGGGCCGTGCGAGCCAGCCGATCGAGGGTGGCCAGCGGCCGAGCGGCGGCCACTCGGTCCAGCCGTCGAGCAGCAGGGACGTGCAGCGCTCAGCTGCTACACATGGATGGCGGGTGCAATCGTCTGATGTTGGATGGCTTCCTGATGGGTATGCGTGGCTTACTTATCTTGTGTCCTAATTTGGTTAATAAGCATGATTGTGTTCTCAATTTCTTGTGCATGTGATGCACAGGATGGATCCTAGCTCTGGCTTTCTACTGAAAATCAAACTTGTTGGCAACAAAAGAAGGGCTAGACAAAACTTGTATTGTTATAGCTTCACAAAAGTTATAGATGCTGATACAACAAATTTCAAGGATTTTGATGAATCCATTGTAGATGAGTTCCCTCCACGTTATAAGGAAGTTGCAATTGTGCAATATTATGATGATGCTTTAAAAGCACTTCTAGAGGTTAAAACTGATCAAGATCTGCAATCAATGTTTGATAAACATGTTGAGACCAAAATTATGTGCATGACAGTTGCATACTATGATCCTTCAGAAGAAGCTCCACAACCTGTCATTGAGTGGCCTCCTTCACCACTTGAGAGAGGACACAATGATGTTTAAGATGTTGTGCAAACTGAACTAGAGAAGAGCAAAACATTACTACAGAATGAAGAAAATGAGGATAATTATTTATCCAACCCATTACCGAAGAATAAGCATGTGGGTGTTGATGAGGAGGCCACATACTTGGGCAGAGAACTTGTAGATGATATTATTGTCACTGTTGGACATGATTCAGATCCAATACCAGAGGATAATGTTACAAGTTCAGAGAAAGAAGACCAATCTATTTCTTGTTCTGATTTTGAGGAAGAGGAGGAATTGGTAGGAAAAGACTCATTGCCAGACACTGTTGCTAATATGAATTATGATAAAGAAGACCCACCAATGACAGTAGGCAGCACCTATCTGAACATGGAAGAATTTAAGTTGGCATTAGCACAGTATGCAATAAAAAATGAGTCATCTCCTGGTGATTGGGACAGCAGCTTTGATAATCTTTTTAGGTTTAAGGCTGCTATTGAAGAGTCATCTCTTGGTAGTCATGTAGTCATATTGGTAGTCATGTAGTCATAGATCATCATACTATAAATGATAAGATCAAATTCAGGAGATTATTCTTTGCCTTGAAACCTTGCATTGATGGATTCTTTAGTGGTTGTAGACCATATTTGGCAGTAGATAGCACTTTTTTGACGGGCAGGTTTAAGGGTCAATTGGCTGTTGCTGTAGCTGTTGATGGGCATAACTGGATATATACGGTCGCTTTTGGTGTTATGGATTCCGAAACTAATGACAATTGGATTTGGTTCATGCAACGGCTCCGGGAATCAATTGGATCACCATTTGGGTTAGCAATATGCACTGATTGTGGACAGGCAGTGATGGCAGGAGTCAAAGAAGCAATCCCTAATGTTGAGCATAGAGAATGCATGTTCCATTTGGTTCAAAATTTCAAGAAGAGATGTAATGCTAAGGTGTTTGATGATCATCTTTGGGTTGCAGCTTATTCATGGCACTCACATTTCTTTGAGAAACATTGGGCTGCAATGGAGGCAGCAAAACCGGATGCTATGGAATATTTGAGGAAGAACCACATAAGATTATGGACTAGGAGCCAGTTCTCAACCCGTTGCAAAGTAGACTACGTGACTAACAATTTGGCGGAGCTTCAATAGTTGGATAAAACACTACAAAAGTTTGAACATAGATGATTTCATGGATAAGATTAGACAACTACTTATGATCAAGTGGGAGCAAAGGAGAACAGTTAGTAGGAAGTTAGAATGTCTAATCCTGCCACATATAATCAAAAAGTTAAAGGAATGGAGCAGGAACTTAGATATGGAGGTGATCAAATGTTCAAATGAAGTTGGTAAAATTTCAGTAATGGGTGACAGTGGCATCAGGTTTGTTGTCAAGTTAAATGGAAGAACATGTTCTTGTAGGGAATGGCAAGTTTCAGGTATTTCTTGTGTTCATGCCATAGCATTCATCACCTCACTTGACAATGAGTATCTAGAGAATTATGTGGACTTTTTTTTTTTATTCTGTTGAGAAGTTTCAGGCAGCATATGCACAATTAATCCCTGCTCTTGATGACAAGTCTCAGTGGCCAAAATCTAATTATGGATTCTTCATGCATCCTCCATTCTTGAAATCTGTAGCCGGAAGAAGACAGAACCAAAGGTTTAGAAGTTGCCTTGAGCACAAGAGCAGCAGCACGAGGAAGAAAGAGCAGCATCAGTGCCCCATCTGTAAAGGTTATGGTCATCATTGGCATAATTGCAAGGAAGGTAACCTTGATGACATTGTAGCCATGATGACAGTGAGGTAATTATGTTTGTGTTTTTTATTTTTGTGTTCTCCTAAAAATTCTTTTCTTGTTTATGTAGAGGACCACCAAAGAAGAAGAGGAGGACAAATAGTAAGAATAGCATTGTTCCCTTTGATGATGATGCACCAGCAGCTTGTATGACTTTCCCACCAAGGTTAGAACATGCAATCTTTGTTATTCTTATGCTTTTGTTAAACCTGCACCTTCTCATCAAGTTTTTTTTTTATAGATGTAATACTTCACTTCCTACTATTGAGTACCCGGTTGCACTTTCAAATGACACACAAGCTGTTGCTGCTGGAGCTCAGAAAAAAAGGGCTGCTACTAAGCAGAAGGCAAAAGACAAGGTGCAGCCTAAGGGAAAATCAAAGAAAAATCTGAATCTGAAACCAATAATGTCGGACAGCCCTGCGATGGGTACACGAAGTAAAAAATCAGAAGCGAGAAGTCCTGCAATGTCTACTAGAAGCAAAAGAAGACTTAGTCTGTAGTGTTTGTGATGTTAAAGTCGTGCTTTTGTAATGCTGCATGCGAATGATTGGAGCTTTTGTAATGGAGCATGTGAACTCATGGTGCTTTTGTTGTGTGCATGCGAGTTGCGTAGTGCTTTTGTAAGGTGCAGGCTTTTGGTAAACTATGATCATTGGGCCTATGATCATTTGTACAGGCATAAAAGGTACGATGCTTTTGGTACACGTTTGTGTAGTGTTTCATGACTATATATATTGATATGCAAGTTTATATGATCATCGAAATTATATGCGTGTATGTTTAACAATTGTAAAAATTATAATATTGTTGCTGTCTATTTTGGCCATTTTTTAATTTAGACATGCAAACTGACATCGTGGTGAATTAAATAGCCAATAAGTAAACTTTCTTATAAATTTACATCCAGGGGCACTTTAGTCTTTTCTCTCTCAGTTTAACACCATTAACTCATGGACCGGATGGGAGTGAAAAATTAAAGGAATGGCTAAAAAGGAAATCTAAATTTTTTTTATGGTTAATAGGGAAGCACAACCATTTCTAGTGGCTCATAAGGAATTTCCCCCAGAATCAATTGAACCGGAACTGAGGTGCTACGGTTCTGTATAGAGGTGTCTGTATAGAGGTGTAAATAGGTGTATTTAAGGTTAACCTTTCAACATTTTTAGTTTTAAAAAATGATTGAGTTTTTTATTTTAGAAATTGGAGAGATTTTAAAATTTTAATTTGTTTTTTGAACAAGTAGGTTTGAAGGGTATTCTTATGTCTAATTTTCACCCCTAGTTCTGTAGCTTCTTCCCAGTACTTAGAAGCATTGTCAAACACAAATATTCTATCGCAACTTAGGTGCATTTGGTTGGCCATCAACGAAGGATGGGATGAAGTCATCCTGGATATGATGGATGAGTTTATGTATTTGGTTTGATGGATGGGGTTACTCTTTTTTTTTTAAGTTGGAGGGACGAGGATGAGAGGAACAAGAATATTACTTAGTTATATATCTTAATTACCATTTAATGATATGCTAATAAAAATATTTTAAAATAAATACATAATATTATATCATAATATTTATGAATCAATAAAAAATTACTTAATTAACACTAATAATTTTCAAATTAATTCAAAAATCACCCACTAATTAATATATTAACACTCATAAATAATAATTATATAGTAATATAACTTAATTATTTAAACAATATACTAAATATCACTAATCTCTTACTAATGAGCTTGATTAGTAAACGTGTGTGAGCTCATCCCACCAATTTTGAGGGATGGATTTATCCACTACTCTCTCTGTTCTTTAATCGATGTCATCGTTGATTTTTAAATTTAATTTTGACTATTTGTCTTATTAATTTTTTTAAAAAATTACATATATTTTGATATAATTTGATTTATCATTAGAGTTATTTGAATCACAACTTAAATGTTTACACATTCGAGCAAATTTTTTTAATAAGACGAATGGTCAAAATTAATTGTAAAAATTAACAGTGACATTAATTTAAAAATGAAGAGAGTATATTAAAAAAATATTTTTATGAATGATATCACTGTCCCTTGACGCAGAACCAAACATTTACAAAAACAAAGATATCCGTGAATGACACCATCTTGTCTTTTTCATCCCTTCAACTAAACACACCTTATTTCTGCTATTTTATCACACAGGAGATGATAAAAACGAGGGTTAGCTGTAATAATTCACACATTTTATTTATGCTATTTTATCACACAGGAGATAATAAAAGCGAGGTTGGATTGAGTAATTCCGATCCTATCCATCACGTGTTGAACCAAACGAAAATGCAACGAATACACGCTTTGGTTCCGGCCCCCCGCCCCCCCCCCCCCCCCCCCCCCCCCCCCCCCCCCACGGAGGACCCGGAAACCGACAAATCGGTCTCCGCGTCGGGCTCTGTCAACATCTACCGCCCGATCTAAGGCGCTGACGGCTCCGATCGGATCACACGTCGCTGTCTCCTCCACGCCAACCTGCCCCCACCACCCCGCTCGCTCGCCTCCCCCACCGCCCCTCCCCGAAGCGACGCGGAACGGCAGCAGCCAAACGCCACACGCCGACGCGAACCAACCAACCTGCTGCTCTTCTGGTAGCTCGCGCTAGCTAGCTTGGGATCAGAGAGCTCGCTGCCACGATGCTTCGCGGCGCCGTCGTCGCAGCCGCCCTGCTCTTCGTGGCCGCGGCGGTGGGGGAGGTCCCTGGGGCCGCCGGGTTCCACCTCGGGGGCGACGAGAGTGGCGTTGTGCGGGGCGTGCTCGCCGCGCTCCGCGAGAAGGCCGAGGCCGAGGACGCCGCGCGGTTCGCTGTCGCCCAGCACAACAGGAACCAGGTGGGCGCCTCGATCTCCCTTCCCCCTTCGAGCGCAATTCAGTTCGTGTGGACTCTTATTGTGTGCTGAGTAGACTTTACAATGACGCAATTAGGTCAATGAACATCCTTTCTGGAACAAGAGGGGAAAAAGGCTAGGTCTATGAATTTGTGAAGGTGCTTAAAGGGCGTTATCTTGCTAGAGCATTTAAACTTAGGTCTGGCCAGTGCAAGTTCAATATAGTAGTAGATTTGAGTTTTGAGACCTGATTGTTGAATTCCCTGGTTCATTGAACTTAGGGGAGGCATATTAAAGTTTCTTCTTATTGCTTAGATGTAATTTAATTTTGATTTTGGGGTACATACCAACCTAAAATTTGGAGGTGTTTTTTCAAGATCGTTAGGTTGATTTATTCATGTTGTGTAGGGTGCCTCTTTGGAGTTTAAAAGGGTGCTGAAATCAAAGCGACAGGTGGTGACTGGGACCCTGCACGACCTGATATTGGAGGCAGTTGATTCCGGAAAGAAGAGTCTGTACAACGCCAAGGTTTGGGTGAAGCCATGGGAAGATTTCAAGTCAGTTGTCGAGTTCCGTCAAGTTGAAGATTCAGAGTCCAAGTCTTCCATTGCTTCTGATGGTAACTCTAAGCAAGGTATTGTTGGTCTTGGATATAATATCCACAATAGTCGAATTATAATTTACAAGGATAGTTATATTGCCCTCTTATACAAGCTTTTACATTTTCAGTTAGTGAGGAGTTATCTCTTCAAGTACACTTGGTACAGGAGGAGGAGGCTCGTCTGAACACTGTTGAGAATGGACTCTCCAGCGATTTCTCATCCTCCTCATAGGTATGCTGTCATTTCCATTTCCTGTTCCTGTGCTAAACTGACCTATGAAGATGCAAAGGGCAGTCTGTTGGTACATGTTACTGGATCATCACTCATCATTTGCTTAGATTTGATAATTTGCTGCCGATTGCCATTATGCGGGCAGTCATTTTATTTGACAAGTATCCAGAGCCAGATAGGTTGACATACAAAGTGCATTTTATTCTCATTTCTCATAGTAGAAAAGAAATTTTAGTTTAATGGAACTAATTTTGTTTTCGTCTTGCTTGGGTCTTCTAGTTTTTTATGGACTTTATGCTTTACTACGTGATGCAAAATAATTTCAAATTACATTTGGCTTTGGAGTTGCTTTATTTTTGCCTCAATTATGGTGGAATGTGGGAAGCATCTACTGCTGATGCTATGAACCTTAAATATTGGCACCAATAGAAGATTGGTTTGCACTGGAAATTTCTGTGAGCTGAGTTCCATGTAGGGATTTAATTCCTTGCCTTTTTTTTATGCGGGCATCAAAGAATAAGGTCTTGGGAGCACTGTTCTTCACTTCTTCTCATGACAGTGTCACTGGTGTTTGGTAACTAGTTCATCAGTTAAATTTGTATAAGCTCAGTTTTCATCTCAATGTTTTAAAGAAGTACTTTATTGCATTGTGAAATCTGGACTTTATCTCATTATTACTATCTCCATATTCATATGTTATATTGTTTCGAGAACTGATTCCTATTTTTGCTTTACCCTGAGATTGGTCATTCTTTAATTTCGTGGGCACATGATCCTGTTCATAATTATTTCTGTGTCATGATACAGTTATGTGATGTGTTTCTGTGCTTGCACCAATCTACAGAAAGATCTTTTGTTTTAGCAAGTCACATATATTAAAAGTTCCTCTCTGCGTTCTTGTTATACTCAAGGAAATTATGGTGATGGTTTGAATGCTATGAAACATAGATATCTTTTTGCTGATGCTATACAATTCCCGGCTGCATACGAGAACCACATCTGCTATTTTTTTTCCTTGAGCTCTGTTATGCACCATTTGATGAACTCAATGTTACTAAGCACTTTTGACTGTCTTGTCATTTTCAGACATACTCTTTGTGGCTGTGGCTTCCAGGAGCGGATGGAAGGCGTAAAGTTGTAACTAAGGCTCTACCTGTGGACCTGAGCAGTAGTTACTTATGTGCAAAGTTTTAATTTGTATACTGGAACGGTTCCATAGATAATATAGTTTGCTGTGTAGCTGTAGTGCTTTGACTCCGGACCTGACTATATGTATATCGCCCTGAATCTTGGGAGCATGGGACTATATAGTTCTTGTTATCCATTTCCATGTCTGCCAGTATAAGGCTTTGTATGTTTGCACTCGTACTTCAGCTGCTGTTTGTTTGTTTGTTGATTGCTCTTCTGACCCGGTGTTGCTGGAACGAAGCTAGCATTGGTTTCGTTAGCATCTAGTTTTAATCTTAGAGATAAATCACCGAGGCGTGCTAGATAACGTAGCATAATCATGGCCTCGTTTCAAATAGATTTGTGGTAACTAGGGATGAAGGTTTTGTATTTTTACCCAAAAACTCTTCCAAATGAACTAAAAACTCATCCCACCTTCACAAATTAATCATATACAAGTATACTAGAGGATTGACCCACAATTACCTATTGGGTATCCAATTTACATCCCTAGTGGTAAGAGAGTGGGGAACAAAATCCAAACTGACGCCGAGAAGTTATATGTGAGGCAGCTAAATTTGGTCACGTTGCTACAGCACTAGCGCATGGCAAGTCCTCTACCTTTAGCCCTCCTTTGGAACGCACAATTTTTTTAGTAATTTTATAAGAATCAATTTAATTTTTTTCGCATGGCAAGTCCTCTACCTTTAGCCCTCTTTTGGAACGCAGAATTTTTGTAGTAATTTTATAAGAATCAATTTAATTTTATAGAAAAAAACGCAAAACTCAAGAAAAAATCTTTTGTTCCAAAGGAGGGGGGGGGGGGCTTATCCGGAACAAATTTCCCTCAATACTTTTAAATTTTTTACCCACACTTTTCCATAAGTCCAACAATTCCAATCTTTTCAGAAAAACACAATATCCAATGTTTCAAAAAACAAAAAAGCCAGCTTTCAATTGTGGCAAAAAATTGCTAATCCTATGTTTTTATATAAAATTGAACTGGTTCCTATGAAATATTTGTATAATTTATTTGAAATTTCTTCAAAGCCCTAAATGGATGTGTGAATGACTATGTTATTCTTCAACAGCCTTTCAAAAAAAAAAATGTTACTCTCTCCATTTTTTTAATTGATGTCACTGTTGATTTTCAACATCAACTTAGATCATTCATCTTATTCAAAAAATTAGTTCAAACTTATAAAATTTTAAGTTTTAATTCAAATAATTCTAATAATAAATGAAATTATAACAAAATTTGTTTGTTTCTTGATTGCTCTTTTGACCCGGTGTTGCTGGAACAAAGCTAGCATTGGTTTTGTTAGCATCTAGTTTTAATCTTAGAGATAAATCACCGAGGCGTGCTAGATAACATAGCATAATCATGGTCTTGTTTCAAATAGATTTGTGGTAATAGTGGGGAACAAAACCCAAACTGACGCCGAGAAGTTATATTAGAGGCAGCAAATTCTGTCACGTTGCTACAGCACTAGCGCTAAATCCGGAATAAATTTCCCTCAATATTTTTAAATTTAGATAAAGTCCAAATTAGTACTCTCAAGTATAGCTACTCCCTAAACTCTTTTTGGTTCATTTTATCCTCACACTTATGTCATTTAGATCAATGTACCCTGCTATAAATTGTTTTTTTTTCTCCATATAGAAGTTCAATCTGAAGCTAAAATTTTACAAAATGATAGAGCACATTATAACATATGTTATAAAAATACACCACATCTTTTTATCATTAATTTCGTATAGTTTTATGTCATAAGGATTAATTTTATATTTAATATTCTTACCTATGAAAATAATTACAAAAAAATTTATGTTGTATTTTTTTAACATGTGTTATAGTGTTCTCTATCATCTAGTAAAATTTTAGCTTTAGATTATGCTTATATATTGAGAAAAAAAAGATAAATTGTAATAGGAGGTGAATCGAGCCAATGGGCAAAGTTGTGGAGATAAAATGAATCAAAAATTAGTTTAGAAGGTTATTTGGACTTGGGTTATATTTGAAGGTAGTAATTTGGATTTTATCCTTTAAATTTTTTACCTCATAATTTTCCATAAGTCCAACAATTCCAATCTTTTCAGAAAAAACACAATATCCAAATTTTCAAAAAATAAAAAAAGCTAGCTTTCAATTGTGGCAAAAAATTGCCAATCTTATATTTTTTCTATAAAATTGAACTGGTTCTTATGAAATTTTCATATAATTTCTTTGAAATTTCTTCAAAGTCCTAAATGGATGTGTGAATGACTATGTTATTCTTCGACAGCCTTTCAAAAAAAAAAAGTTATTCTGCAATGACCTTCCAAAAAATTTGTTATTCTGCAACCTGCACGGAGGAATTTATATCCCAACTAGCTGAACCATCATGAGCGAGGTAGAAAGATAAGTTTCAAAAACGCACCACGTTGCAAACAAGTTCTTGCCACATTTGCTCAAATATTGTTTGCGTTTATATTTTGGTTGCGTTCAAACTTCAAACCGCCATAGTAGAGGCGTAGCCGCCTCCTAGCCTAGAATCAAATCATTCGCCAAAAAGAAATCAATCTAGCCGTTATCAATCAATCACGGCCTAGCAAAGCGGCCACGAACAGCGCCCTCGTTTTCAAACCGCACTCGCCTCGCTGGCAACAATAGTACTGTAGCATAGCAGCACCGTTCCTTTCCACCCTTCCTTTTCCATTCTCCCGCTCCCCTCCTTCCAAATCGCAAATCCTTCTCTCCTCCATTCCCGTCTCTATAAACCCTACCTGAGGAGTTGGAGCGCGCACTCCACACCGGATCGTGTCCCCATGGCGACCTCACCGCCGCCGCCAAGGCGCGTCTCCTGCGGCTCTCTCCTCCAGGAACTGCAGGTGCGATCCCGCGACGTGATACGTGATTTCTTCGGCGCGATTTCAGTTGTTTCGGTCTAGGGGTACCCCTGCGCTGGATCTCGGGTTTCGCGCTCTCGGGCCGCGATGGTTCTTTGCGGGGAAGCTAAGGCGGTTTGGGTTTTCGCCGGAAATATATGTTTGATGGCTGTTGAAGCGTTGGAATATTGGGGGATCGGGTCCTGATTTTTGCGATCCTCCTTGTCGATTGCTCCAGGACGCGTTAGGAACCTGGAATTAGGCGTCGATTGCATCTCTGTGATTGCTGCTTGTCTCTGTGCTGAATTTTGATGTTAACGGTCGGAACTTGGGATAGGATTGTCTCACTCTAGATGTTACAGTGTTCTGGTGCCTTTCGGTTACCGATTACTCATGCGCCATTGCTGTCATAAAAGCATCGTCCCCGTGTTGTTTCTTTTCTGCACTGCTCTTTGCGGATTTCTCTGCATATACTGTTCTCAACTTTCGGTATGGCCCTGAAGATTGCTATTATTGAATCAGGATCTGTGGGGCGAGATCGGCCAGGACGAAATGGAAAGAGATAGGATGATACTGCAGCTTGAAGAGGACTGCCTCAATGTCTACAGGAAGAAAGTCGATCAAATTAGAAAGCAAAAGGCAGACCTGCTTCAGGCGTTGTTCACTGCTGAAGCTGATGTCAAGAAAATTCTTTCTGCTCTTGGAGAGTGTGATTCATTTTCAAGGGTATTTTTCCTTTCATCTTTCTTTCCATGGTTCTCAGAAGCATTGTCTTATCTGCTATTCTATCGTTCGCTCTCTCTCTCTCTCTCTCTCTCTCTCTCTCTCTCTCTCTCTCTCTCAGTCAGAGAATCTTGGGGGCACATTGATGGAACAACTTGCCAAGATAGAGCCAGTGCTAAAAGATTTGAGACAGAGGAGGGATGAGCGAATAGATGATTTCAAAGCTGTTCAGCGGCAGATAGCTCGGTTACAGGAAGAAATTTCAGGAGCCATTGATCATGGGGACCCTGCAGCTCCCTTGGTAGATGAGAGTAATCTGTCGTTGCAGTGGTTAGGAGAATTGAAGGCGCAGCTCAATGAGCTACAGATCGAAAAGGTTACACATTAACCTAAAATATGTTTCTCATTCCTTGACGTATCATTTTGACATTGTCTGCTTCCAATGTTTCAGAATCTCAGGCTGGAAAAAATTGACACCGAGATCAGATGTATTAGTGACATGTGCAACGTGATGTCTGTTGATCTTAAGAAGGTTCTGTATGATGTCCACCCCAGCTATGCTGAATTGGGAGGAAGCAAATCAATCAGTATTAGTAACAGCACACAAGAGAGGCTTGCAGGAACAGTTCATGCATTAAACCATGAAAAGAAGCAGAGATTCCGGAAGGTAGGTGTATGCTCAAGCTATTTATTTTTATGAAACAGAGATCGGAAACACATTTCAGTAAGTTTCTTGTTGGCACCTTTTTTACCAGTTTCTTTCTGATAAAAAGGATAAAAGCACAGTAGGAATTTCTTACCTTATCACACTATTGAGCTTAAAGGAGAAAATTTTCATATAACATTGAAGAAATGTCCCTTAGATATCACAGTTGGGAACCCCTTCACAGCTTTACCTTAAAATATAAAACTGAGAATGGTTTGAACCTAACGAGTTCCCATTCATGCATGTGTACCCTTATATTTTTCTTATCCACATAATCTTGCTCCTGCTGGCACAAATGCAACTTGTTCATGATCACCAATGCAAGATTTTAACAACAAAAAAATGTAAGTATTTCTTTAAAAAAGTCACTTCTCTAGCTGTATTATAGTGTCTTCAACCTATGTATTTCTAACCTAAAAGATACTTATCATATCAACTGTTAGAGGACTAATACTTTTATCCTCATGGTTTAATGGCTAATATCCCATGATTTGGGTTTAATGGCTAATATTTCATGTTTTGAGAATTATCAATAAGGTATTACCATTACATTTGCTATTGAATACCCTATCCACATGCTTCTATAATCATTATTCTGTATGTATTTCTATAAATCTACAACTATAAATATATAATATTATACTATATATATAACTATAAATATATAATACTGTACTTACAATATTATAGTACTGGAGTATATTATACTCCTATTTTGATACTGAAATTTGCATTCTCTGTTGCAGCTCCAAGATCTTGGTGGCACACTTATTGAGCTGTGGAACCTCATGGACACACCAATTGATGAACAGAGATGTTTTGACCATGTTACTTCTTTGATTAAAGTTTCAACCAATATAGTGATGCCACAAGGCTGCCTTGCACTTGAGCTTATTGATAAGGTCATCATTTTTCATTCCTTTTTTTGTTTGTTTGTTCATTTATCCCAATGCTTACATGAAATGTTACATGGAATTCTTTTCTTGTATAGGTAGAGACTGAGGTTAAAAGGCTGAATCATTTGAAGGCCCATAAAATGAAAGAGCTAGTCTTGAAGAAAATGACCGAGCTTGAGGAAATCTATAAAAATGCTCACATGGATACTGATACCGATTCTGAGCGTCGGGTTCTTAGTGATCTCATTGATTCTGGTTTGCTTCTTTCTTTTCTTTCATAATGATGAAATCCTGTGATTGATCTCGATGTGCACCTGGTCCTTAAAAATGTCTTTGGATGTTTTCGTTCTTGTCCCCGCTAATTGTATCTATGAATTTAGGAGCCCAAGTTAAATGCAATGATATTAGACTTTGTTATTACATTAATATTATCTGCTTAGTCTACTGTGTTGTGGGCGCTTTCACTGGGCAGCGGTACACCAGGAAAAAGAAAAGGGGTGCTGCTACCTCTCCTGGATAAAGCTAGGCGCAGCTAATAGATTAGTTGGCTAAACAACAGGTGGTAGGATCTAGAGAAATTATAGGGACGAGTTAGCCGGCTAAGTGGGCTATATAAACCTGGCATGACTGAACATAAGGGGCAGGCAGAAAAGAGAGTTAAGTGATCGACCTCCTAGGGAGGGCGATCCTCACTGCCCCTGCTAGATTACCATTGTAATCCTTCTCCAGTTCATCAATATAGCGCCCAGATTCCTAGCCATATCATACTGAGTTCAACAGTGTCATTTGAATATTTGAATAGACACATTCTTCAAATAAGAATAGCAAAATATGCTACATAAGGTTTAAGGAACATGTGGTATCCGGCTCAAATTATGTTGTTGCTACCTTCAATCAAAATATCCTTGCATATTTGTTCAATTGCATTTATGGTTACCCTTAATCACCACTTCTAAGTTGGACATATTACAAACTATTAATATTCTTTATTGTCTTTCTAAAACTTTAGTTTCTTTATTGTTGTCTAGTCCTAGTGACCTCCATGATTCAGCTTCTGAAACCCATAAATTGTACTTTCTGATTAAACGATGAATGAAGTGAAAACACTTCATGATTGCATTGGCCCTTCAGTTTCCTGTTGTCTTCTAGTTTTGCTGTACACTGCCATTTCCATCTGAGTTCACACATTGTTTTGGGTTTCTTACCTTAACTCTTTATCCTAATTCTCAGTGTTCCCAGCAAATCTAATGTAATTCCTTGTTAACACTTTTTTTTCTGTGAGACTCAACTCTTGGTTAACACTTAACAACACGTCATGTGTATTTGACTGCCTTTCAAGTTCTATGACTGTACTGTGTGCCATTTGGTTGATTCAATATTTCACTTTAAAACCTTTGATCTGTAGGTACAGCAGATCTCTCAGAGTTGCTTACAGATATGGATAATCGAATTATCGAGGCAAGAGAACATGCTCTGAGCCGAAAGGACATTTTAGAAAAGGTTGAGAAATGGACATTGGCATCTGCAGAGGAGACTTGGCTTGATGAATACGAGAGGGTACCTACTTTTTTCTCCAACATCGAACCCATAGATAACAATATAGTGTCATGCACCAATACCCTACCTTGATATCCATTCCAGGATCAGAACCGCTATGCTGCTGGTCGAGGAGCTCACAAGAACTTGAAACGTGCAGAGAAAGCAAGGATGTTGGTCAGCAAAATTCCATGTAAGTTGTATACTTGTTGGTTCTTAACTCTTATACTTTTTTTTGGCGAACAATGAGGGATTGTTCTTGTTTATCACCTAATTGAATGAGACCCTATATCAAAACAGTCATTATCTGTATTTCATATCAGAAGACTGTATTTTCCTCGTGAATGGTGTAGCACCTAATTTGTCAGTCCTTGGTTTGATGATAATGTAATACTCCCTCTGTCCCATATTACTTGTATCCTAGAGCATCCAAGTTTTCCCAATTTATTTGTCATCCTCACTTCCCAATAAATACCTATCTCTATCTCTCCTCCTTGTTTTCAGCACGTTCCACCTTTTTCACCTCTCCTTAATTCCCGTGCTCACAAGTAAAAAGGGATCGAGGGAGTAGAATGCTATGCAGAACTATAAAAGTTAGCAAGGCTATGCTGATTTGGAGATTAGTTTTCTTATTTTGTGCATGTGTTGGGTTCTTTTTAGAGTCTTTCTGTTTTAGACTGGTGTTCCAATTTTCTCCTAACCTACCATTCATACAAAATCAATGACTGTACCCTGTATTGTTGATGTGCAGCCTCCACTAGTTTATACATTATGAAAGTACTTTTACAAACTTTATGATATTATTTTTTTTCGTGGTATTCAATGTCAAACTTAAAAAGATCTGTCATAGGACACCATAAATGGACTTATATGGGACTGCAGTGAGTGTTAATAATAGCATAACATCATTTCCTTCCATTGTTTGCATTTTTTTTTTTTGCTCCTCTGTCTTTGTAGTCTGAATTTCCATTTCGAGCTTCAATCTAAATTTTACTTTACAGCTCTTATGGAGAATTTGAATGCTAAAATTAAAGCTTGGGAAAAGGAGAAGGGAATTCTATTTATGTTCGACAAGGCAAGTCGAATTATTCAACATTATTCTTATATCAAATGAAAAGACATTTTTTTGTGAAATTGAGGATATTCATGTTTATTTAATTTTCATAATATCCACTCACAGATGAGGCTGTTGGATACTTTGGAAGAATACACCTCAACAAGACAGCAAAAAGAAGAGGAAAAGCGCCGGTCACGGGTTGGTTTAAATTTCCCTGGCCTTATTTCACAGTTTTGGTCATATTCAGGCGTTTGTCATGCTTTCTTTTTATATGTTACCTTGCAAGCCTTTTTGTGTAAAATAGAGGTTTCTAATAAATAATAGTAAATTAGCACATTTCCACTTAAAGACATGACACTGCAACTTTAAGCCCAAAGAGTTTGATTATCTTCATCTAGGACAGTACAAAATAACTCTGTATCCAACAATATTCTGTTTTCTTTTGCGCAACTTATTCCTTGCTTTTGCAGCTCCTGCAAATTTCAAGTTTAGTCTTTTTAAACCAATTTCAGGAGCTGAAAAAGCTGCAGGAACAATTTGCAGCAGAACAAGGTGCGATGTTTGGAATAAAGCCAAGCCCCATCCGTCCTATGCCTGCAAGAAAGCCTCTCGGGCAGAGCTTGAATGTCAACATCGTTGGCGGAACTCCAACTAGCCGTCATGTTTCTACCCCAATGTCACGAAATGGAGGTCTCTCTTCTGGAAAGGTCAAGGAAGCAGCAAAGGCTACTGCTAAACCAGTAAACTATGTTGCCCTTCTGAAAGATTGTGCAGACAATACTTCCCTTTGAATTGAAATATCCACCTTCAAGTTGTAGCTAGTCTGAATGTTAACTGAGTTTTCGTTTAGTTAATCTTTTTAGATTAGCTGCTTGCTAATGGTTAAGTTCCTCAATCTAAATCAAAGCTATCCTAAATAGCTCTCTCCCTCTCTCTCTCTCTCTCTCTCTCTCTCTCTCTCTCTATCTATCTATCTATCTATCTATCTATCTATGTCAACAGTTCAGAAATTCTGGTACTGGCCAACATTTGATGTGATGATTCATGGTTGCAATCTGAGAATCCCATCGCTTGTTCTTATATCTGCTGTATCCTGTATGTTAACAACATTGTATTTATTCCTTGAGTTCTCATCTGTCACATGGAAGACATGCAATTTTAGGTGGTTTGCTTGGATTTTTTAAAGTTTATGCTAGGATCATAGCAGGCTGTGACCGTCACTGCAGTGTAAGGTTGGGAATTCGTCCATTTTTTATCTTTAATTTCCAAGAAATTTAAATTTGTTAGTATTTCTTTTGGGGTCTACTGAACAATGTTGTTATTTTGGGATCTTCATACTGATTACGGCGCCTTCTCCAATAGCTCAGTGGTCATGTCATGCATATGATCTCATTGAACCACACTAGATATGTGGCCTGCCTGGTCACTCCATTGATTCCAAAGGTAGTTTTAGTGCTTCTTGTCAGCTTGTTCCCATGTTGCTAATCCAACAGGTAAAGTCTATGAATCGCAGCGAAAGAACTCAATGACATCACTCCCTTAAGATTTGATCCCAAAATAAGATTTATGTTATTGATATCTGAGTTGAAGTCACATGTGTTCCTCTAGTGAGAATCCTAGCAATATGCAAACTCAGATTTCTTTATAATATTCGATGCTACTTATTATTCTCTAGCTCTAATGTGGACTGTGATTATCTCTTTAGCTATTTTGTGAGTTGTGATATCCCCCTTGGCTAACACAATCTCTAGAATATTGCAATGTCTGCAACGATCTGGAGGGATCAACTTGGAGCTGGAAAGAAGTTACTTCCCTTGCAAAATGACACAGCCAAACTACAGCACTAGCTTTTCTAAAGACAACAATGATATATATAAGCAACTGAAAGTACTTTAGAAGAAAGTAACCTCAAATGCACTGAAAGTTAATACTCGTTCATTTTTACATATCATTTTTACTTTTCAATGCACCTTTCTCTATTCTTAATATATATTTCTCTCTTCCTGTGCCTAGAGGTAGAATTCAAGTTGCAAGTGTGGTGGGTATTATCGTGATACCACATACCTACCTCGCAAGATTTATGTTAGTGACTCTTGTGGACCAACAATATTTTCTTTGCGGCTTAACAATGATCCACCTGCAAAGTCTACCGAACAAGCGGGTACATCCGTAACAATTCACAAAAGCCCGTCACTTTATTATGTTTGTTCTATTTATACTAATTTTCAAAGTTGCTTACTATTATTTAGAATATTCTTCAACAAATTTTATTAAAATTCGTTGAAATTTTATAGTGTGAACGTGAGGTTTTAATTCTAAGGCCTAATTTTAAACTTACTAGAACAAGTAAAAAAAAATCATAACTTTAATGTTACTAATATTTTGAATTAGGTTTTTATGTGATAATAGAGTGGTAAATTGTGTGTTGAGTGGATAAATTATTGAGTTTATGTAATGACTACATATTTTTTCTATATTGAGTGATGCGGCTTGCGGGTTTCGACAAAGCCTGCATACTTGATTTGTGGCTAATAATGTGGCTCGTGGGTGGAACGGCACCCGTCCCGCCTGCAACTCGAGGTAGAATGACAAGCAAAAGTGAATGGAAGGAGTTATCGTCAACACATGTTTACGGTCAGTGATGTTACTTGGCAAGTTAAAGTATTAGTTAAAGGACAAGAATTCTTTAGTTTGAATACCAAAAGGGCATTAAATCGCATTGGTTTTTTAAGCCATAATTTCCTCATGTCTTCAATACTTTCTTGGTCATCTACGGAACTGTTCTTTACTGGTTTTAGTGCATACAGTTCCAGGGGCAAACACCCGTAGAATTTTCAGGGGGTTGAGCTATCATTTTAGCAACATGTTTCAGGTGGCAAGATGAGTTGACAAACTGTGCCATATAATTTTCTGGTTTGGAACAAGGTTAAACCACCGGCCTTGACTTCTAAGAGAATATACTTCGTAGAGTAAATTGCAATTAAGAGAATACCGGCTAATTGCAGAGACACTAAGTTTGTGCGTTGTTTGCTTTATGGTTACATTGAATCTTTTGCTTTTCTGTTATTCCCAAGATGTTGACAGATGTTCAGTGGAGGCGCTTTCATTTTTTGCACTGCCTGATCAGGGGATAAGTGCTGGACTCTGAACTCTTGACTCCTAAACAAACTGAAACAAGCATCATACATACACATCTACACCGTTTTTGTGCTCTAATTACTGAAAAGAAGACTTAAATTCCGGGAAAGGAATAAGAATTGCAGAACAGAACGTATCTCAAGAAATTACAATTCATGCGGTAAATTTTGATTAGCTGCTGATGAGTGCAAAATATTTACCACTCACCTTACAGTTCCGCTTAACATTGCCTCAAAATGTGAACCTCACATAAGCAATTGCCATGCAATGGTAAGTATGAGGGTATGATACGCATCACCATTCACCATGATATGCATCCAGTACAAAGTGATGCCGAATCCATTAACATGCTATAAATTGACTGGTGCTTATCAAGTATGATCGTGTATATGATTCATGCATTAGCAAATCTAATAATTGATATCCCCTGAGCCCTGAGGCAATGGAAATCAGGGAGAGGAAACCTAGGAGGACATATCAAATTAGCCAATTGATCAAAAGATCCATGCCCATGATTCAGAATGAGAATTTCTTTTCGGAGGGAGTAGAGCATCAATTTCACGTATTATTCTTGTTCTTGGCTATGTGCTTTATGCTCAACACTGAATCTTTCAGTGCTTGCTAAGTAGGATTGCATGCTTTCGGGAAATTATTCCTCCAACTCCCATCACTACTCAATAATGATTCTCTGAGACTACTTAACTATAATTTGTGTCTATCCTTGCCAATTAAGACAGAGTTCTTAGGATCAGTATGCATCATGGGTGTTGCCTAGTCCACCAATAGCATAAATGCATATGTTAGTGGAAGCATTGTTTTTTCGATGTGCAATGGAATACACTACTGATACTTATTTGGCTTTGTGCAATGACCATATCATATGATACATGATGAAACTACGCATTATTTGCATTTATGTATATAAAATCTAAAAGGATGTTGAAGAAAAATAAACAATCTGAAGCCTAGAAAGTATTTGCTTTTTGGGTGTGGTTCTTGCTTTTCCAGAGTTCTTGAAATATGCTTGCCGACACCCAATAATATAAGCTTAACCACTGATTCTTCTCTGGCGTAGAACAAAATAAGTTAACTTTTTTATAAAAAAAGAAATAGATCTCGATTAAACTATCCAAAATTTTGCTGAACCTCGATTGGAGGATAAGGCAAATCTGCACATGTAATAATCAACTGAATATGGTGCCACAAGACATGATCGATGTAAGCAGGATGTGAATAGTTCTTCCAATTTAACTGACAGCATCTGCTCATCATGCTGGAGAGGATACAAAACTCTCCCTCATTGCACTACTATCTTACTGGTACAACACCATTACATTGCTTACAGCATGACAGCATCATACAACCCCACCACCACACTACAACAGCATGGGGACGAGTAATGACGCAAGCGAGATGCTCGAGACATAATACTTTCATTGCATCCGGGTCTCTTCGACGGGGACGTTGACTGCTGTGGCATGTTCGTGAGCCTTAGCGTTGGCCTGGGCCTTCTGTAGTTGCACGTCGTCCAGCTCTATGATCTCCATGGGCTTGCCGTTGCTGCCGTCGATGGTCTTGATCGCCACGGGGATCTCCATCGCCTCGGCCTCCTTCTCCAGGCTCTCCTTGTGCTTCCCCCACAGCACCGAGTAGAGTCCGGCAACGATGAGCACTGACCCGATGATCCTGAAAACCAGAAACGGCATGGACGCGATGACTATAAGTCCTCTGATATGAGCTCGAGGAGAAAAGGAGCAATGGCCACAACGAATGCAGCACTCACCCTCCTAGATAGATTTTCTCGGCGAGGATGAAAGAGCCCATTATGGCCACGATGATCATCATGAGGGGACTGAAGGCCGAGGCGAAGACCGGGCCCCGAATCTGGATCACCAGCCCTTGCACGTAGTAGGCGATGCTCGATGTTACTATGCCCTGTACAGACACGCCGAAATTCTTGATCAGCGTCATCACTTTCACTTATACGGTCCTTTAATGATGCGAGTGGAGCAGAGCAGTGTCTAAGAGACTGACAGCATAGGCAGCGGCGAGGAGGTTCATGTCGAAGCCGATCTTCCAGACGGAGACGCGGCGCTCCATGACGAAGGTGACAACGATGGCCTGCAGCGTCCCGACGAAGCAGATGAGGGTGGTCAACGTCAGCGGCGCATCGTACCTCTTGAGCGTCGCCGCCTGCAACAGTAAGGAAAACGTCAGTAAAGCTTCAACTTTCCCGGAGCTAGCTAGGCGTGCCCGTGCATGAACGGAGCCATGGCGGACCTGGAGGATGAAGAGTGAGGCCCAGGCGAGGGTGGCAATGATGAGGAAGATGGAGCCTATCAGCCAGTCCTTGTCGGCGGCGGCCGCGTCCGGCTGCGGGGCGTGGAGGTGCATATGCTTGGTCCAGACCATCTCGACGACGCGGCCCTTGTAGAGAGTCATGAGCATGGCGCCGGCCACCGTCACTAGCGTGCCCACCACTTTGGCCACGCACCTCGCTTTCTTCAGGTTCACCTTCTCCATCCTGTTGTTGTTCATCACTCACATGAGTTCCATAATTTCGTTCTCTTGCCAATGCCACACGGAAATTTGTGGTATCTTTCCAGTTTTATTGCTGTCCGTGGGTTAGTTTTTTCTTGTTCTAGCTTATGTATGTATACCTGAATAACACGGCCATGACGAAGGTCATGGCGGGGAGCATGTTGCTCATGGCGCAGGAGAAGGTCGGCGAGGTGAACTTGAGGCCGGCGTAGTAGAAGTTCTGGTCGATGACCGGCCTGCACTATGCGTACGCATGATCAACCTCAACTGACGCATGCCAGAGCAGAGTCCGAAGAAACAGAGTACTGACCCCAGCAGCGCGAGGACGAAGATCTGGAGGAAGACCCACGGCGTCATCCGCGGGCGGATCTTGCGCTCGAGGACGAGCGCGAAGGGCGCGATGGAGAGCGTGGCGAAGGCGTGGCGGTAGACGACGAGCACGTAGTGGCTCATGCCGTGGTTGAGCGACACCTTGGTGATCACGTTCATGCCGGCGTACCCGAACTGCAGCGATATCATCGCCACGTACGGCTTGCACCGTTGCATCAGCGACGACGACTCGACCGCCATTGTCGGGCAGCTGATCACAGTTCGTTTGCCGGTGCGCTAGATGGAGATGGAGAGTGGCGTGCTCGGCTGCTCGTTTGAGAAGGGAGTGGCAAGCGCGCGGCCAGTACTTATAGGCGTTCGCCGTGGGGGCCAGCGCTTACGTACGCGGCGAACATCTTTTCTGGTAATGGTCGGGCTGGAGGCATGGCCGGCGGCCGGCGCGGGGCATCTGCCATTCCGCTGCATGGATGTTCCTCTGCTGCGGGAAAATTCAAACGCACTGGGACTTTGGGAGCTGCGTGGACTATTCAGGAACAGTGTGATCTTTGTGGCTGCTGATGAGAAGGATGCTATGCTCTTTCTCGTAACCAACGTTGTTCAGTGGCCATGTGATAGTTGGAGGGCAGGCTAAGTTTTTCCGAATGTGAAGACAACAACACAAACTGGGATGCAAGGTGAAGTCAAAGACGCTCGTGCACAGCTTGGATTACTCCTCGGTCCATGGAGAGACGGGAAGAGCCAACCAAAAACTGGCTCTCGAGGCTCGATTGTCTATTTTCACACCCTGAATAATGATATCTTAAGCCTAATCTGGAAGTGCCTAATCACTATGCGAGCCTTGCAAAGCATCCGACGGAACAGGATAGAGACGGACAATTAGACAGAATCATTTGTGTGTGCCGGCGTGGCGGGCAAATAGGAAGCGGGAGTGGAGGGCGACGAGGACGACGACGACGTCCGACCCGGCCTCGATGCCGGTGCGCCGTGACGGTGCTGCTCTCGTGTCGCGGCCCCGTTGGCTGCATGAGCGCGCCGGCGATGCCGCAGAGATCCTCCGCGGCGTTCCTTGTCGAGCTGTCCGCTCCTGGCCTCCTGGGCTCGAGAGCGAGCGACGGACTGCATTCGATCTGCATGTTGCTGCTGCCCGGTGGTTTGACGTTGAACTGGTTCTTCCAATTTGTGGCTGCTCTCGCACCAGCACCCACGAACTGGCCGGAATCACGTTTCAGGGAAGCTGGCCCAGCGGTTCCATCGCCGGCGAGATTCGATACTTGAGGAAAATAGAGCGTTCAACCCGACCGAACGACTTCAGGACTCTGTGTTACGATGCTTCATTATCCGATCCCTGCGGCGTGTGACACGCATGGAACTGCGTTGTGAAGGTGAGAGCCTGGAAGGCTGCGAGACGGGTTCGTGGCAGCATTTGCTCGCAGGTCCAGCACTTGTTCAGGCGATCAGTAGCGTCAACCGTCTTGATTCCTGTATAGATTGTGGCCGCGCTGATGAACAGTGTCCAGTGAGCGCGTGCTGGGGATCCCGCATTGATTCTATCCTTTATTCGTTCTAAAATTATTATCATTGTTAGTTCACATTTAAACTATTCGTAACAACAATTAATTTGAAAAGGAAGGATACGAGACTATAAGAAATAGAGAAAACTTTAGCATCTCTGGTGCCGTGAGGAAACCGATTCTTCAGCTTTTGGAGGGAAAAATAACAAGTTGAGGAATATTGTCGTCTATTGTTTCATGATGAGAG
The DNA here is from genome assembly GCA_001602315.1 of Zoysia pacifica. NCBI lineage: Eukaryota > Viridiplantae > Streptophyta > Magnoliopsida > Poales > Poaceae > Zoysia > Zoysia pacifica. The sequence goes on from BCLH01001341.1 coordinate 60,949, forward strand.
TCATGGTTAAATTTCATTGTTTTCTTCTCCGATTAACATGCTAATTTTTATGTCTTAAAAACATCATGAAGGCTTCTTATATTAGATGCCTAAAAATTGATGGCACTGCATGTCATACCCCATTTCTAAGACTCGTATATCAGTCTCTGAATTATAATAAATTGATAATTGAAAGTATACTTCGAGTAAGATATTATACCTGATTTTTAGCGGCAACAAGATGTGAGTTAAAGCATCCATAACCAGTTTAACCAGCTAGAGGTGAAGTAAATAGTGAAAACAAAGATCTAAATCCACAAGCAGCTTGTAAAGTAGAACGAAAACCCAACATATCGTCGTCTTCTACGATCTTTCTCTGACTAAAACTACAGATGCTAATGAGTAAGTATATAAGGTACTCAGCAAGCCAAAACACTAGACATGGTATACTTATAGATGCATGTCTGACTGTAGCAAGAATAATGCTTAAGGGTTCCTTTGCAAAAATTTATTTTCAGTATGGTTCATTAAAGAAGGTTTCAAAATCAAGAGATTAAAACATTGTTTGTCATTATTTTAGTGAGTGGACATGGGGAGAATAAACTTTTTACGTTAATTCTCAAATTTTAACTGGAAGGACCTCCAATATCTGATCCAGACATTTTTCAAAACATGGGTAACTACACCTACTCACACAATCAAGGAAGTATATGAGACGCTAATCATTGTGAGTCCAGACAATAGTGTATCATAACTAGTAATAACGAACTTATCGAAAAGATTGTACACTTCGCACAGGCTGCGCACTCTTTGCAGGAGAGTAACGTAATGCTAGTCCCACCTTATCCGTCCACCCTCGTATGCCCACCTCGAGAAAATCACCAAAGGCTGAAACACAAGTACTCACTTTTTTGGAGTTCTCAGGTACTTCATTTTCCTCTGCTGACTCAGATACGTTGAGTTGAGCTACTTCTTTTTCCTCTGAGTAGGACTCCCTCAGGTACATTCCTCTCCGAGTGTCCAACTTTGGTGCTCGATGCCTTACTGGCCGCCTAGTGGAGCATACTGTATATGCCAATAAGTTAGGAGAAGTTTTGCCCATAACAGGTTTTGTGGTTGCACAAAATCATTATATTGATATTCAATGAACCGGTCTTTATGCGGTCAGGGCGAGCACTTGTCCACGACAAGTGGACGAGACCGAAGCTTAACACATAACACCAAATCACCACTAGAAGCCTCGCCCTCCAACCAGAAATACCCTTCCCCACTTAACACAAGTTGCACTATCACCCACCCATTTTATTTTACTCACACCACAAAGCACTCACTTACACAATTTATAAAATGTTGGTATTTAGTGTGATGATGCGTGACATCACAAGAGAGTCCTAAGCAATCTATTATCAAAGCAACTGTCCAATCATTAAAAGTATTTAATGATAGAGTTCTTAAAGCTAACAAGAGGTGTCATCGACGGGGTAACAAGATGGTATTTTATACCAAGAAGAGCAAGTTACTGACATTAATATAATAGCAATAACAAGTAAGATCATTACTACATAACATTTAAATTCACGAAAAACACATGCAAGCATTTAGGTCATATAGGTGCGAAACAAATCATAGGATTAATATGATCAAGGTAGTTAGAGCTTGTCTGTAAATCTTTGGAGTTTGATGTCAGAATCTTTGAGCTTCTCTTTGTGTGTCAGTCCTTCTAGCTCCTCTTAAAATCTGGCTCTTTCTCGAGCTTAACGTTGTCTACACGGTAGAATACGCCTAATAAAACTACTGTAAAAATAATAAAAGCTCGAGAAAAACTGATAAGATCTAATTAAACTTCAAATAAGAGTCAGATAAACTCCACGAGGAAAACTAAGGATGAAGTCATGCATGATGTGGTGATTATTTTAATGCAATGCTCATTATTTTACATGCAACTTAATATTATTCATAATGGGTTAGTTCTTAGAATAATACTCCCTCTGGTTCACAAAGAAAGTCGTTTTGAACAATGACACACTCTTCAAAACATAACTTTGATTTCTATTTTCTATAAAAATATTTATTAAAAAAATAACATATTTATATTTTTTTTTTCAAGACAAATTTAATCATATGATATTTAAAATTTATATTTCAAATGTTTGACTAAAACATTGTTCAAACCGATCTTATTTACCAGAGAGAGTATATTATTAGTGATTAAAGTGATAAAAATTTAACTTTAACTAAATTTAAAAATGCTTATGTTTTGGAATAGAGACAGTGCCGCTAGCTAGCGGCAGTACAAGTGCGTGTGCATCAGACATCAGCCAAATCTTGCTCCAATAATATTATAAACACTATTGGCGACAACGTAAAGGAGAACGGTTTGGGCTTGGAAAATCGAGCGCTTTTCCTGGATAAAACGATCTTTCGCTTTGTCGTTGGTAACCATCGTTTAATTCCTTTCAACCAGACTTGTTTAGTTTGAAGAATCGCTTGATCCTAGATGCGTGTCGATCCATCGTGACATCCACAAATTTGAGTGAAATGGTCCTGCTCCTCGCGTCGCGGAGTCCATAAACAAGAAGTGCAAAGATAAGGTCGCTCGTGCGCTACGGCGTTCATCGCTCCAAAAATCAGTGTGTTTGTGCTACTCTTCATCTTCTCCCTCACGTTCTCTCGTCGTGTGTTCTTGTGCGAGTTCCTCGACAGGTCCGTCCAACACCTCACTGCTCAGACCGAAGACACATCAGAATCCTCGACAATCTCGGAGGGCAAAAGGAAAGAAAAGATCTGTCAGTTCATCTGAGAGGAAAAAGAAAGACCTGTCACCACGTCCATTCCCCCCCC